>SRPV01000177.1:0-31330 GCA_018360135.1 Claviceps sorghi | reverse complement strand
AAAAAAAAAAAAGTTGGATCCTGCAATGTGTCTAAGACCAATACAAAACGGACACGCCCAAAGGAGTGACAGCACCACTGATGTGGTGAGAGTTCTGGGCAGTCGACGGATGGGAAAGAGACCAAAGACTGAGAAGAAAAATAAAGGAGGGGGAGAGCCACAGAGACAGACAGAGAGAGAGAGAGAGAGAGAGCGAATGTCCTCAACATATCATGGTTGGAAGGATCATGGGTGTTCAACTGCAATGAAAAATGGTAATCCCGCTTATGGGACTGGTTTTTTTTGTCAATGGCCACAAATCCCTTGAGCATGGTGCATGGTCGCGTCATTCCGTGGCGATCAAGGTACCCAGTACGTCAGCTCATCAACAAGGTAGATGAGGTTCTTGGCAGAGCGAGCAACTCTTGCATGTTTTTTTTTTTTTTTTTTCCTTCGCGCATGATGAATCGTGCGGCGTACCGCAGACCCATCCCATGGAGTCTACAGCTCACCCGACCTTTTTCAAATCGTGACACTCGGAATATGGGGCGATGTAAAGGAATCCCGTGACGTTGTCAGCGCCGGTACCTTGAGACTACCTTTGTTGACCCTACGATGCCTCGCTATTAGATGTACTTTTTTATACAAAAGAAAATCAATGCAACGTAAACTATGCTTACTTGTTTTCCATTTAAAAACCCATGTACTATACAGTATGTATGTACCTCCTATTCATGCTTGGTGTAATTGGCGGTGACCTCGTTGGCGCCTTCGCACATCCAAGGATACTTACCCGGAAAATGCCGGCCAGGATGTCTCGCTCCTTCAGCCAGACGTGCGTTGTGCTCTGCCACTCGGTTCCGGCGCTCGGCTATCGACCAGGCCACGCGCGTTATGATTCACGACAACGTCGTGCCTATTTTGCTCGTCTGCGGACATGCTGCGGACCCTGGAGTCAGATGATCGGAGGGCGATTGCCAGCGGCCGGCCAACAAGGTTCTTTGGGAATAGCCGCACATGGCACATGAATGAGACATGTCGGTTCGGTCGGTCGGTCATGTCAATTATGCCATGCACTCCACTGGGCGGCAAATGAGCCGGCCGCCAATTTGCCGCGAAACGAGAACGCGACTTGTTGGGTTGTAATTTGTCGGCACCAGGTGCTGGCAAGGGGAAGGGAGCAGGGACGGAAGACGACGACAGCCGGCGAGCTTTTGCTGCGCTGCGCCTCGCGATGTGTGCTGAGCTGTGCTGAGCTGTGCTGAGCTGTGCTGGCAAAGAGACGATTCGAGCAATCTCCCAGGTTAAGCGGCCATGGACCATGTTGCATCTCGATGCCTCGCCATGACGATCCTCGACGGTCGCCAGAGTTGCGAGGCTGCCGACGACGGGGCGACCCTTCGGTTCAACGGTTGATGTTCTCCCGACCTGGGATCTGCGCATGCACGTGCTTCGTCAAAGGGTCCCTTTCACATTCAGGCATTTAGTGGGATGAAGGAACCTACTTTGGAGCTTGATCCATGAGACTACAATAACCTGAGAACTAGTTGGTCGACTACTTTTAGGCAGGCAGCTCACCTGAGAGTAGAGCCCATCCCGCGGGAAAGAAAGGGGGCTCATCTACCAGGTCATGTGGCCAATCACGTGATATGCATGGCGACATGCAATGTCTGTCTACAGTCTACAGCCACCCTTACAGAGTCCGGTCGCAGAATCGCCACATGCATTTTAATGTTGTGGGGCCTGTCGGCAAGGTACAGCACCAGTCCAGGCAGTCCTTGAGGCTGTTTCAATCTCCCCTTCTTTTCCTTTCCATTTTTTGGCTAGCGAGGGCGGGGGTTCTATTTTTTGCTCGCTTACCGAGAAAACAATTACCAGCACACCCCGGCAGACCACCCAGACTCGAGTCTGTAGATCACCACCACATTTTTAGTAAGCACCAAGAGCTGAGACTGAGGACCGAGGTCGGGCGCCAAAGACAAACCACCAGCACAGCCAAGATGGGACAAACACCCCCATCCGGCTGTCAAGCATCAACATCCCAATGCCCCAGCGCCCCCACGAGACATAAATCCCCCAGGGCGAATACCCTCGGCCACAAGTACATACATACAGTGCCTTGGCGACTACATCGTCGACAACCCCAAAGACCCATGTGCCGGCTATCCATCCTGTAGGGCCGGCAAGGTAGCATGCAGAGAAAGCCGCACGGATTACATGTGCTCCAAAGAACGTCTTCTTATTCTTGTGTACAACATCAACTGCTCATTAGTCTCACGAAACCTAAGCCGTGGTTCCCGAGTCTCTAGCCAACTTTGTCCAGTGTCCGTTCGCAAAAACACATCTTGTACCGCTTGTGCCCATCCACCCGAAATGCCAAATGCCCATCTTGGCGCATAAGCTTTACGATGCCTTTGCCATGCATTCTTTTTTTTTTTTTTTTTTTGTTCTTCCTTCTTCCCGAAACAGATTGCGGCGAGCCATATTCTCCCTATTTAGTGATGCTTTTCAAACCATGTACGTCCATGATTTTCTTTTCTCGCACCGTCGACGAATAGAAACTCAAACCCATCTGAGCTCCTGTCACGTCTATTGGATTTTCTCCCCCTTCTTTCCAAAACGCCTCGTCATTCCGGAATGGCAAGATGCTCTATGACGGTCGTTGTTTGCGGTCACTGTGTGCGGTGTTAGCTACCTCGGTCAGCATAATTCACGGCTTCTTTGCAAGCCGACGTGGATACGTGACACGTACGTGCTGAGTCGGCGAGAGAGCTGGTGCAGCTTCTTGTCGTTGTCGGCGTCATGAGCCGCTTTTTGAAGCGCAGTCGCTCGTTCCTCCTCCTGGTGCTTCACCACCTCCTCATGACTGGGAGGTAGACGCTCGTTCTGTATATCCACCTTTCTGGCATCCTCAAATGTGCTGATGGCATTCTTGATGCCCTCGGCGCCAAGCATCAGCGTACCGGCCGGCAGTCTTCCTCCAGAGACAGTCTTAAGCTCTGTGACCCTTTCTGACTCCTCTCGCAGTACCTGAAAGACGCGCGACATGCGACCGATGGCGAGGATCTTGTTCTTGATCGCTCTTCTCTTGAATTCGATGGAATTGGGATCGTCACCAGCCTGGGACGTTGTGGGTGAATGCGGGCTGGTTGAGGACGGGGTTTCCTCCTTGAGTTCTTCTTCCGAGCACGTGCTGAGGATTGCAATCAGCATGTCCGTGATCTTCTCGCCCACGAATGGCAGGGACCATGTGAAGACGTCCATGAAGTTGGGCAGCCAGTACGGGTGAGGTGTGCAGTTGAACTGCCGAATGTTCATGACGTTGTTTTCGTATTTGAGCACTGCAGCCTTGTTATTGTATACATCGAGATAGTTTGGAGCGGAGAAGATGGTCATGACACTGGGAAATCCGGTCGTGCGCGTCTTCCGATACATCCGGTACCCGGCGTCCTGGGCTTCGTGGGCGCGAATGATGGACAAGAGGTTGTTCTTCTCCAGGAAGGCGCATGCGGCGGGGTATGAAAAGAAATAGGAACAGCCTCGCACGTGGTTGTGCAAGAAGTAGTCGCTCGATTTCTCCTGGCCGAAATCCTCCAACGGATCGGCCCACAGGATATCGCACATGAGGCCCTGCGTCGGGGGTTCTCTGAATCGATCGATCTAAGGACAACAGTTTAGCGAAAACCCAAGCCCGAGTCTCTCCCTGAATGTCTTTTGAGATAACGCACACTTCTCAGGTCGTCCAGTGTATGTAATTCGGGGCTGAGACCGCCATGTATGCAAAGAAATTGCTTGTTCATGACCGCTGCCAAGGGAAGGCTACAGAAGGATTCCATGCATGCATCGTATACGGTTTCCGAGTACTTGTGCTTGCACTCCAGCTTGAAGGTAAAGTAGTCGGTCAAATGGCGGCACTCATGGTTGCCTCGGAGCAGCCACAGCGAGTCCGGATAGTGGATCTTGAGACACCATAGGTACAGGACACATTCGATACTGAAGTAGCCTCGGTCGACATAGTCTCCCAAGAAAAGATATCTCGTCTCGGAAGGGTCGCCGCCGACTTCGAACAGCTTCATCAAGTCGTAGTACTGGCCGTGAACGTCCCCACAAACGGTGATGGGGGCGTCCATCTCAAGCAAGTTTGGCTCTGCCCGCAAGATTTCGGTACCCTTCTGCAAGATCCACAGAGCTTGCTCCTCTGTTAGGCGTCCTTCGCGGTAGAAGTGTTGCTTGAGAAACGTAATGTTGGGTTTGGTGTGAGAATCGTCCTCGAAGAACTGATCATCCGTCGGCTTGGTCATGGCGGGCGCTTGGACATCTGCATTGGAGGAGACGGAAAGAAAAATTGCAACAAGCAACAAGGGAGAGGGAGAGGGAAAAAAAAAAAAAAGTCAGCCGGTCCGTCATATCATGACTCAACAATTTCAAGGTAATTCATGTCTGTGACACCTAATAGGGCAGCTGTCGCGTCGTGTCTCCAAACTGACCTTTGCAGACTCTCTCCAAGGTGCTCACTTGCGTGCCGTCCTCCATGGTGTGGATGGTGAAGTCGATTTCCGGAACAGGCTTCTTCTCTTGTATTGCGCGGATGGCATTGTCGACTTGCAGAGTGCGTCGCACCTGGTCAGGCGGGAGCGAGCCATCTTGCTCCATGGCGAACGACTGACAAAGATGTCAAGATAGAACAGACTTCCCAAAGGGTATGGTAGAGTAGTCGAGAGTTGGGGATGCGAAACTCCTTGACGAATCAAATCGACCAAAACAAGAACCAAACCTCTCTGGGGCCCCGAGGTTGACGTCAAGCACGGCGGCGCGGCGGTGGCGGTGAGGATCGGACTCAAAAGCCAGAGATGGTGGGCAGGGGCGGGCTGGAGCGATATGAGCAAGTGGACGGAAAGGGAGCTCACGACCAGCGAGAGTTGTGAAGTCGGGCGACGATGCGCAGCGAATTTTGAAGAAGGAGCCGGTCGTGGAGACGGCGGAAGAGGAGGCGAGATGGAGGACTGGAGGACTGGAGGACTGGAAGGAAAAGGCGATGTGATTGACGCTGGCGGGCGGAAGCCGACAACAGGGTCAACTGGTCCGGTGGGAGAGTTGGAAGAGGCCAAGCAGCACAGCAACCGGACGGACAGCTGCGGGTCTGGTACTTTGGGGCAATAGAGACCCGGCTGAGAGCACCAGACTGCACTGCAGCGCACCAAACCCCCGATCGACGGCGGGCGTCGGCACTGACGGCGCTGGGAGTCCAGGCGCTGGGAGTCCGGGTCTGGTACAAGGGGCGCTGCTGGGCTGGCCGGTGCAGCCTGGCGTGTCCGCGGGGCTTTCCATGTCTGGCCTGGCCTGGTCTGGTCCTACGTCTGGTACATTGTAGCTGCACGGGCACTGACTGCACAGAGCACCAGCCCGGCCCAGAAGGACACACATCATGCACTGGGGCGACACCGCGAGCCCTGATGAGGGGTCGACCGCCCCGCCCGTCTGATGGCTAAATGGCCGTCTTTGCCAATGGCCGTCTTTGCCAATGGGGGGCCGTCTTTGCCAATGGCAGGCGGCCCAACCTCCATCCTCAGCGCCGCCCCCTGCTGGTCCCTGACCGATGACTACAGTACAATCCTTGAATGATTATAGGTCGTGACTTCGCAGGGGTGATTAGGCCAATCAGGCATCGCTTTAGAAATTGCAATAATATAGGCTAGGGTTAGAAGGTATATTAAATAGTATGTGATTTATTAAGGCAGAAAGGTATCTATAAACCTTAGTTAATACCCTAAATATCCCTTATATACTACCTTAATAGCTATAAGCCTATAGGGTATTAAATATATTAATTTTTTTTAAATACTTTAATAATACTATATTTTAAGTATTATAAATTACCTTATTTAGCTTATTACCTTATAAGTAGTTTATAAGATATTTATTATTAATTTAATATTTTATTTAAAGCTATATATATTTTATAGAATTTAGGTTAGCTAAATATAGTAGCTATTAAATAAATTTCTTTTTATTAAATATTATTAAAATTTACTTAGTTATATTTTTTATAATATATAAAAGGGTATTATTTTATTAAATTTTAAAATTAAAATACTTTAGCTAAAAAATATATAATAATAGAAGAATCTACTATAAGTATATTTTAAAGGTAATAGTATCTTATTTTTTATTTTAAATAAGGTATATACTCTTATAATTACTTATAAAGTATACTTAAAATATTTAACTATTAGCTTATATTCTAATTTTATTAAATTTACTAATAGGCTTACTTATAATTATAAGATTAAAGATACTTTTAATTATTAAGGAAAATACTATTAACCTTTAAAAACTATAATATACTTTCTACTACTACTAATTTTATTAACTTAGGTTTTATTAAACTAAATTTAATACTTTTAATCCTTATTTAATAAATAACCTTAGTACTTTATAAACTTAAGATAAAGGTATTTTATATATTAAAATAATTTATAATTTATAAGCTAAAGTCTTTTATTAACTTTAATATTTTTTAAGGCTATAAATATAGCTACTATTAAGTAAGGTTTAAGAAAGTTAAAGGTATTATAAAGCTATTAAATTAAAAGATAATACTTTAAATAAGTAAGGGTTTAAAGGATACTTTTTAATTACTTTTAAACTTTTAAAGGAATTATTATAAAGTAGCTTAAGTTTTTATACTAAAGTAATATTATATAATAAAGTATATAGTAAACCTATATATAAAATAAATTAAAAGTATTTATAATTATAATAAAGCTAAAACTTATAATCTTATTTAGGGTTTTAATTATAATTCTCTTTTTAAGTATAGTTATATCTTTTTTTATACTTTTATAAGGTTAAAAAAGTATTTCTTTAGACTTAATATAGCTATTTTATGTTAGGTGGCGAATTGGTAGCTAGGCAAAGGCGATATAGCATCTAGTATATTGACTGAAGCTTGCCTTTTCTAAGTCTTCTTGTGTGCGCGTCTAGGGTTTTTATGTGCCGAACAGGTGACTAAGCGTGGGCGCCTAGGCGGCGCACCTTGTAAGGTGTGCACACCTTACAATTGCCCCCCCTCCTAGGCCGACGTCCTCGGCGGCCAGTGCATCGCTTGTTGTTATCCTGTGACACGCGTCCCACTCGCGTTGTTGTTGTTGTGGCGCTTTGACCACCGTAGTGGGTCTGGTGTCACCCCCGCTTCCCCGCGCAATCCCTGGTGGGTCCCCAGCTGTTCGCACCTCAATCCGACCACAACAAGAGAAAGAAAAATAAACAATCCCAAATCACCAGTCACACTGCACCGTTATATATCCTCCTTCTTTTCGCCGCATTCACTCCTCCGCTTCCTTCACTCTTCCACATTCGCACGCACACACACACACACATTTTTTTTTTTGACAACATCGTTGCGACACGTCAGCTTTTCACCACCAGTCCGCCATCATGTCTTCCCCAGTTATCCGGCTCCGCGTTTGTATGTGCCTGCACTGCATACGCACACAGGCGAAAGAGTTTCAGAAAAACCCCCCCTCCCGCATCGAACTTGTGCCGCTTGTCTGCACATTCCCCAGCGAACCATTTGTTCGCGGGAAACTCCAAGTTTCTGGTCGTTGCCAGCAGTGTAATAAGCGCAACGACACGTGTTCCGGAGTGAGTATTCGTGACTGAGTCGTCGGCGTATCGCTGACATTTCGATAGGTTCTTGTCACAATGCAGGGCGATTAGAATGACCTCCTGCTGATATATGACTGGCTCTATGCCATGGTGAATGCCCGGCGCGACGGCAGCGACAGCGACAGCGACGACGACGACGATGACGATTCCGATCGTTATATTTTTTCTGAGGAGACGCGCCGCCATCTCGCCCGGCTTTCTCTTGTTCTTCTGCGTGGCTTCGACCACGCTGACCAGGCGCACCGGTCGTCGCACGGTCTTACCGGCGCCGAAAAAACCGTGCATGTACGGTTTCCTCGCTCCCTCTTCTCCAGTCATTCGCTGATGTTTCCAGGATGCCAAAATCGCCTTTGAGCGACACGCTTTGGCCCGCCAGCAGGTGCAGCTGGCCTTTTTCCCCCCCCCTCCCAATAATACGGTATGTGTCTCGCCATGTCTTATGTATGTCTTCGCTGATGTTGCGGTAGGCAATCTCCGACCAGGAGTTTGACAAGTGGAAGGCCACACAGGCTCTGCGTCTCCGCCCCGGCGAGTCGGGATACACCGTCTGGGCGGTGACTATTCACCAGGTTGTCGAGGGGTTTATCCAGGCGATTGGGTTGGATGAAAATGCGGGTGTTTTTGTTCCGGGGTGGGAGTCCAGTGAGGCTCCCACTCTTAATGATATGACGGAGTCTTTCCCCGTCGAACTGCCCCGGATTTAGTGTAGTCTTAGTGTTTTTCTTGTTTTTCTCTCTTTTTTTGATGTTTGTAGGAGTAATAGTTTGTTGACTTTTTCGCTCATGCTTCGATGTGATGTCGCCCGGTCTTCGCTTTCTTTTTCTTATATGCCGACATAAGTCGGGGTGCGTGTATATCTTCCTCAGCAGTCCATTGGTTATATTCGCTAGGCCAACCCTTCCATTTCACTAGGTAGTAGGTCTCCCCATCGATTATCTTCTCATCTCGTATCTCTTCCACTTCGTACTCATCCTCTTCTTCTTCTTCTAAGTCAGGAATCGCTGGTTTATCGTTGCCATTTCCACGGTCTTTCCAAGGCTCTAGTAAGCAGGTGTGGAATACATTATGCAGCTTTTGGTACTTCTCTGGTAGTTCTAGCCGATATGCTTGTTTGCCGACAGCGTGTAGTATTCGAAACGGTCCCAGATACCTAGGGTTTAGCTTCCTCTTCGTCTGCTTTACCTTAATATTCTTTGCGGACAATAGTACCATGTCTCCCTTTTGGAATGTCATCTGTTGGTGTCTTTTGTTGTAATAATTCGCCTGTGCTTCCATAGCCCTTTGCCATGTTTTCGCCAGTTTGTCCCGAACCTCGTGTAGTTTCTTTACACGTGCTTCCGCCTCTGGGACACCTTCCTTTGGTGCATCGTCCCCGATGCTCAGGCGAAACTCTGGGTAATACCCAAATAGCGCGTAGTTCGGTGCCAGTCCTGTTGTCCGGTTTGTGGCATTATTACAGGCGAATTGTGCCTGCGGTAGCAGCGAAGGCCATATCGCTTGGTTTTCGCCCACAAAGCATCGCAGGTAGTGTTCCAGTACCTGGTTGGTACGTTCCGTTTGACCGTCGGTTTGTGGGTGAAACGCCGTCGAAAGCCTCCTTTTTATCTGTGAGTAATAACAGAGATTACTCCAGAAGGCGCTGGTGAATACACTGCCTCGGTCTGATATCACGCCCTCTGCGGCGCCGAATCGCAATTCTATTTCGCGGTGGAAAATTTCCGCAAGTTCTGCTGCATTAATGTTTGTAGTGACTGACAGGAAAACAGCATACTTAGTATATCGGTCCACAATCACTAGTATTGCGTCAGCGCGGCCATCCTTGCCTAACGCTTCTGGCAATCCAGTTATAAAGTCCATCGACACTTCTGCCCATGGTCGCCTAGGAATCGGTAGAGATTCTAGCTGGCCATATGGGCGATGCCTTCGTGCAACAACCCTTTGGCATATGCCACAACTGGATATATAATCCGCTACTGCCTGCTTCATTGCCGGCCAGTAGTATAATCTTCTTAGGAGCTCCATAGTCCTATTGATTCCAAAATGACCAGCTAGCGGATCGTCATGGTATAGCCGCAGAAGCTCCCGTTGTAAGATAGGCTCCTGTGGAACAACTACCCGTTCGTTGTACAACAGAAGGCCGCTTGCGTTGCGTCGCCATATCCCTGCCTTTCCCCCTGGAATCACCGTGGACTCGCCTCCGGCTATTTTCTGCAGGTTCGGGTCCCGCTCCTGGGCTTTCAGAAGCATTTCAACAAGAGGCCTATGAATATCCGCCGAATAAGGATCGAAAGACTCAATGGACTCTCGAACCTCCCCAGCTTCAATGCACCGAACCTGGGCGACTTTATTCCCAAAATCGCCAGGTTCTAACCCCTGTCTAGCCGGCGTCCCGGCGGCGACTTCAGCCCCTTGAGCAACAGAGTCCGGCCTCGCTGGACCATCCCTCTCAGCTAGGACTGATTTTGTCCTCAAAGGCGTCTCGCCACGCCCTCTGGTGCACTTAGGCACGGTTTCGGCTGTGTCTTCTAGCACTAGCCTCTTCTGCAACTCTGGCAGCATCTCTTGGTTCGTCGGCTTTTCGCCCTCATAATCAGGCCGTCTCGACGGCGCATCGGCGGGGTTGCTCTTTCCTGCCCTATGTTTAATTATAAAGTTAAACGGGCTAAGGAACATACACCATCTCGCCTGTCGACCGTTTAGCCTGCTCTGGCTCATAAACGTCTGCAGGTTATGGTGGTCCGAAAGGACCTCCACTGGTATCGCTACGCCTTCGACGTAGTGTCGCCAGTGTTTAAACGACTCAACTATAGCAAATAACTCTTGGTCAGCTGTGCCATAGTTACGTTCTGCATCGGTAAACTTTCGGGACCAGAACGCAACGGGATGATATCGCCCCTCGTTATCCGGCTGAGAGATAATGCCCGCCATAGCGAACATAGATGCGTCAGTCTCAATACGGATTGGGCTCAATGGGTTATAGTGTCGTAGTAGTGGCGCCTGCTGAAAGGCAGCCTTTAGTTGGTTAAACGCCAGTCGTTCGCTTTCTCCGAATGTAAATTTCCCTGTCTGGATGCCCCTCTGGCTTCCCTTCATTAGTGCGTTAAGGGGTGCCGCAATGGCGGAGTATTGGTGTATAAACCGTCGGTAGAAGTTGCAGAACCCAAGGAAGACTTGGACGTCACGGAAGGTCTTAGGCTCTTTCCACTCTTGAATTGTCTTTATCCGCTTCTGGTCCATCGAAATGCCGTCGACTGACAGGATAAACCCTAGGAATTCCACAGAGTCTTGGTAGAAGGCACACTTAGAGGGCTTTGCGTATAGCTCGGCGCCCCTCATCCTTTCCAGGACTTGTTGGATGTGGTTAGTATGCTCTTCCCGGGTTTTCGAAAAGATAAGGATATCGTCCAGATACACCACACAAATCGTGTCGACTAGCCCCTGCAGCGCTTGGTGGATATAGTTTTGGAACGTGGCTGGGGCGTTGGTTAGTCCAAAGGGCATAACAAGGTACTCATAGTGACCGTATCGGGTGCGAAACGCCGTCTTCCACTCATCCCCTTCCTTAATCCGGATGCGGTAGTATGCATCCTTAATATCGATTTTCGTAAAGAATCGTGCCCCTTGGCACCGGTCGAGTATTTCCGCTATTAGGGGTAAAGCGTAGCGATTCTTCAGCGTAATCTTATTAAGACCCCGATAGTCCACACACAATCGTAGGGTGCCGTCCTTCTTTGGTACGAACAGGATAGGTGCTCCGGCTGGGCTTTTTGAAGGTCGTATCCGTCCGTTCGCCAGGTTTTCCTCAAGGTATTCCCTTAGGATCGCAAGCTCATGTTGAGACAAGGGGTAGATAGGGCCGTAAGGGGGGGTGGCGCCAGGTTGTAGATCGATCGCGTGGTCAGTGTCCTTCCGAGACGGTAATACGCTCGCCTTTTCCGGGCTAAAGACGTCTAGGAATGCGTGGAGTTCCGGGGGTATATCGCTTATGGTTCGGTCGTTGTGCACCTGCGCCTCATCTCCTAATTCTATAAATCCGTTATCTTGGATGCTCTGAACGGCATATATAACAGCCTCGTTGCGGTGCTTCCTAGAGAAACGGTGGGGAGTCATAAGCGAAAGGTCAGTGCGTGTAATCTCAAACCACCATTGTCGTGTCTGTGTCGATAAATGCACATGTTCCTTAGATAAGGTATGCATCCCAATTAGTAGGGGACTTCCCCGTATTCTCGGGTCCCTATCGACAGCGACGCATAATAGGGTCAGATCCCTCTGGCACCCCCGTGAGTCAGTAATGCTTATTGGCACTTGGTATACGCCGTATTCAGGCACGGTTAACGCGCCAATCGCTCGGATTTCGGGGGGTTTAATATTGCTTTTGCGAAATCCTTGTTGCTTAGCGAATTCCACACTGATAATATCTATATCAGAGCAGGTGTCAAGATCTGCAAAGGTATGGGTGGCGATTCGGCCCCGAGTCGTGATAGGGGTGTGGAATCGCCGCCCGATAGGGAATTGAGACCCAGCAGAAGTAAGGGCGGCTACTTCTGCTGGTTGGCGTTTTCCGGATGGCCTAGGGGGTTCTTCGCCGGCTGATCGCAGTTATAGCGGAGGTGACTCGTACTGCCGCAGTTGTAACACTTCCGCTGATTACGGACTTGGTCGTGGTTTGACCCAGTGGCGGGAGTTGAGGGTCCCGAGGGCGTGTATAATGGCTGCCGATTCCGCGTGGATTGAGCCTGTTGGTATCGGGGCCCCTTTGCGTGCTCGTTATCGCCTCTGGTATCTGCTTTGCGCTTGTGCTGCAGCGGCATTGCATCCCAGAATCGCTGGGCAATCTGGACGACTTCCTCTCTTGTTTTCCCCGTAATTGATGCATGGAGGTTAATGTGATTTTGGAGTTCAGGTTGTAACTTAGCAAAGAATAAAAGAGCCCGGGCCCGTTCGCTTGCTCTTTCTAGGTGTTTCTCTAGGGAATCGAGATAAATGCTAAAGTCAATAGGGCTTTGGCCGTCTCGCTGTTTCGCATTTTCCATCATAGTTGCGATTTGAGCTTCGCGATTAGCAGAGTCCCTCAGTAGGGTTAGTGTCCACTCTTGGAACTCTTCCCAGTTATCTTCAAGTTCTTCCCGGCGTTCCGCCGGTTGTTCGTCAAGGAATCGGTCCCATCTCGCTCGACAGGTTTGGTGCATATGGTCTAGCGCAAAGAGGATTTTTCGGTGGTCCCGGCGGAACTTGCGTTTCGCCCCATTAAAGGCACGGGTTAGGTCGTTGATCCAAATTTTATGTTTTTGCGGGTTGGTAGGGTGCGTCAAGGGGTTAATATTCTTAACCCGGACTTCACCTCTACTATCGTCAGAGGAATCGTCAGGAGAGCGCCGTCTTTTAGCCTCCTTTCTACCAATTCCTTCTTGGCAGAGAGCAGCGAGGAGTTCCCTCTCTTGTTCCTGCAGTCTTTTTAGTTCTTCTAATTGGGCGATTCGCTCCTTAATCGCCTGGGATTTCTCTTGTATCACAGATGGGGTCGGGGTGGACTCAATTGTAGCAGGGGTTCCCTCCTGCAGGTTCTCCACAGATCGGTTGGGGTTCGCTGGTGCTTCGGGGGATACAGGATCCTCCATAGGTACAGCAGCTGGTCGTCGGGTAGTAGGTGCCATATCGTCTTTGGGTAGCTAAGGAGAAGCTTCAGAATTGTTAGGTGGCGAATTGGTAGCTAGGCAAAGGCGATATAGCATCTAGTATATTGACTGAAGCTTGCCTTTTCTAAGTCTTCTTGTGTGCGCGTCTAGGGTTTTTATGTGCCGAACAGGTGACTAAGCGTGGGCGCCTAGGCGGCGCACCTTGTAAGGTGTGCACACCTTACATTTTATAAATTAATAAAAGTTAAAAGGTATTAGATTTATAGGGTATTACTATTAATTTATAGTAATTTTATTTATATTTATAACTTTAAAGTAATTATTATTATTATTAAAGTAAAAAAAGAAAGAAATTTATAATAAAAAGAGGTTTTAAGGGCTAAGTTATAAAAGAGTTATTAAGGTTAAAGCTATATTAATAAAGTAGTTAAAATTAAAGCTTAGTAAGCCTTTATATTTAAGGCTAGGTTATAAATTAAAGATTATATTAAGAGATATAAAGCTTATTTAGCTTAAGGTATTTTTTTTAATAATAAAATAGACTTTTAGTATAATTTACTTAAGAGAAGTATATAGCTAAATTAAAAGTAACCTTTAAAAGGGTAAAGGCTTTATAGCTAGCTATAGCTATAGAAGTGTATAAGCTATTATAAAGCTAAAAAAAAATATATTAAAGTATATAAAAAGATATAAAAAATTTTTTTATAAAGCTTTAATACTAATATATATAATTAGGTATAATATTTATATATAATTTCTTATATAATAACTACTTTACTAATTATACTACTATATTTATACTTTTTAATTTATTTTATAAAAAACTATATATATATAGATTTTTCTCTTTAGTGTTTTTTTTTTATATATATATATAGATTACTTACTAAGTAGCAGCACTATTAAGAAAGGACCTACTACCTGCAATAGGTAGGGCTTATACACACCTATAATCATTTAAGGGGTGTATTGTATATATGGATGTACATGTATGGACGATGGGCACGCGAGGACATGCCACATGCCACATGCTGCATGCCGCATGCCGCATGCCGCATGCCATCACCTGGCGCCATTGTACATACACATGTTCATGCCACACCGAGCACTTGGGTCCGTCGGCAGGCACGGCGACAGACCCTCTGGCACGAACATTGAACGAGGCGTGATGCGGCACCAAGAAGCCCCCTGCCGTCTGATCTGGCGGGCGGGTAATTGCTCTTGCTTCCTTCCCTGCACCAGACTGGACCCGACTAGACCTCGTTTCTCGTTAGCGCGGTCGAACCCGCTTTCTTGTGCGTCCACGCCGTGACGCCCGCGCGCACAGCAAACTCGTGGAGAGAGGAGGGGCCCGACAGAAATACTCACACCAGGCGGCACTGTGCACAGGATACATGTCTCACAAACACGAACGTCACAACTGTCTCCAACAGCAAGTCTTGGTCAAACGCAAATCTCTAGAGTCTAAAGCGACGGGGAAAGAACAGGAGCAGTCAACGCAAACCGTCCCGCGAGCCAACCGAATTATCCCAAAACGTGGCTTCCACGGCGCCCACGCCCTCGAATCGAGACCCCAAGTCCGCTCACCCTGCATCACAGTGCGGATAAAGGAATCCGACTTCCTGCGTCGTCCTGGACCGACAATGTGCCGAGCCGTTTCATGGCAGGCAATATCCTCCATCGACAATCATGTCCAGACCAGTCGTGTACGACGCGGCATCGCTCGCCAAGTATAGATACGAGCCCTTGAGTTCGTTGACCTGGCCCTCTCGTCTGCAGCAAAACAACCATGAGCGATTTTGAACTGAAGACTTTGTACGGGACGCAAAGACGGGGAGTTGGCAAGCAAAAGAAGGGAAGAAAGAGAGGAGAAGAAGTAGGGAAAAAAAAAAAACCGCTTACGCACCCCATCGGAGTCTTGTTCCTCCACTGGTCCTTGGTTTCCTTTGGCGCAAAGCTTGAAATTTCCGTCTGGATATATCCCGGCGAAACGGTGTTGACTCTCGCAAACCCCGTCCACTCCACCGCCAGACTCTTGCAAAAGTGAATGACAGCCGCCTTGCTCGCGTTGTACACAGCCTGCAGCTGCGGGATGTTGACAATGCTCCCGCTCATCGAGGCCGTGGCGATGAAGCTTCCCGCCAGGAAATCATGGAGCGGCTTGCCGTCCAGCGTCGTGCCCTCCTTCTTCTGCCGTCGAAAGTGTGCTCCCGCGCTCTTGGCACACCACATGACGCCGTCGACGTTGACGGCCATGACCTTGCGCGCTGTCTCGGCGCTACCGTCGATGAAGGCGCCCTCCTCCCACGCGATGCCCGAGTTGGCCACGAAAACGTCCAGTCGCCCGTTGAACTCCTTGACAATGTCCGCAATGGCTTTGTCGACGGCCTCGGCCGAAACCACGTTGACCTGGTACGCCTTGCCTGTTTTGCACAAACCTCAGGCGATTAGCACAGAAGCAAAGAAGTAAAGAAGCACCGTAGCCATGCAAAAGTCGTGTACCGCCGAGTCCCACGGCACCGAAAACCAAGTCCAAGACACACAACGGTCGCTTCAGCGGCAAAAGACAGAAAAAAAAAACACATACACTTGACGCCGTACGTCTTCTCGATGCTCTCCGCCTCCTTCAAGGCCTGCTTGTTGCTGTTGTACCAAATGGCGACGTTGGCACCAGCCTCGGCGTACGCCTGAGCCACGGCCAGTCCGATGCCCGCTCCAGCACCAGACACAATCGCCGTCCGGCCCTTGAGCGAGAACATGGGCAGCACGCGATCCCCCTTGGGCACCTCCATGTTGTCCTGGCGGAACGCGCCATTCTGCATATCCGTGGCCATCTTATCGAGACAGGTGTGCTGACGGCGTATCGAGCTGACGGGGGCCGCAAACGGTTCTCGTGCGGTACGGCAAGTTTTCCCAAGACGAAAAGGTTTCTCGCGAGGCGCGTCGTGCGTGTACGAAGTCGTGACCAAGGTTCCTGAGCTCCTCATCAACCGAAGGGGGGCGGACGGACCGGGATCCCTCCTTATGTAGCCGCCGAGCCGTTGGACGCGACATATATGTGTTGCTCTATGCATCTTCTTACTCCGCTCGCCGCTTGGGCATCCCACTTTTCGAATGCTGCCAACATGCCTGGTTGGCCTCTTTAAAGCAAGGGGCCGACGGTGACCGAAACGGAGGGGCCGTGGGCCATGCGGCCATTAACCGGAGGCTATGACGTTGACGCCTGCCGTCGACCCTCCCTGATGTGCATTACGTAGTCCTTTCTTTGCGGACGCTTCGCGGCATCTGCGTCCTGCCTAGCCTCTTTTGCCAGGGATGTTTCCGACCAGACACCAAAAGGAAAAAAAAGGGGGGGGTGGGTAATCGCCCTGGAGTAATCGCCCTGGAATGGTCCGACTCCGTCAAGGAAATGCATCATGATGGCTGGCTCGTGCAGTGGACTCTGGTGCGTTGCCAAGTCTGGTTGGTGTTGGCGGGTGTGGAGTTGGGTGCACGGAAACCGCCTCTCGTCGCATTATGCCTACATCAATACTGGGAGTACAGTATTGAGGCACTTTGGCACGGGACATGTGTACATAAAGTACACTCGGTACTTGCTTGCTTTACTCACCTACTTAAAGTACCTACCTACTCAAATACATAAGAGTAGGTAAGTAGGTACGTAGGTATGTAAGGTGTTCGCTGACATGTCGTCAGATAAAAACACTTTCTTGAGAATCAGGCATCTACTCCATTCACGATACACCAATAAGGCAATGCAATTTCGGGTCAGGCTGCAGCAGACAGAGCAACATACATTCTATGTACATATCGTACAAGGTACCGAAGTACCTACCTACTTCCTAAGTACGTACTTATGCACATATAGATGCACAAAGTAAGTAAGTATGCTTTTCGTAAATCGAACAGGGTACCTGTGTACATATTTGTGCCGGACGGCACAAGCTTCGCCTACCTACGCTACCACCTACAACGTGCTTACTTGCGTAGCGTGTTTGTCCTGATAACCTCATCCCTGGGAAAGTTGGACAACTGCCAGCGGGAAATAAAATCGTCTCGATTAACTGCACGGGAGCCTAGGCGTCAGCGCTGCACGTCGGGATTCCAGAGTGAGATCGTCCGAGATCACAAGGTAGATGAACTCACTGTAGCCGCCACAGATCCTACGAAGCCCCCTAAAGGCAGTTCGGCCATGCAGAATGCGCCAATTATCAAAGACTACGACACGTTAGCCAACCCAAAATTCGTTGTAAGCCTTTCATTACTTGAAGGAAGGAAGGTTTTCTTGTTCAAAACATACTCAAAATCCGTCCTGGTTCCAGCTGGAACCGATATTCGTTGTTTGCGCGCCGCAGAATCATATCCCATTTTCTCGCTGCCTCATACCACTCGCCGACGTTGTCATGCAGCGGTACAACGCCTCGGTCGGCGTTGTTCCAGCGTACACGATTAATCCTTTTGGGAGAGGCATCAAACACAGGGTATCCCCTGTCCGGCGACATGACTACGTCTTGGTTTCCGCTTGCGTGCCACGGCAATCTGATTGTTCTGAGAACCTCGTATTCACTAGGGAACTCCTTCCTCATTCTGTGAGCAGCATAGAACCCGTCAACAAGAATGGACATGCCACCGAGCGGTGTATCGACTTCATCGGTCTCGTCGGGTGGCGGCGTATGGGACAGCATGTGGAAAGCCTGTAAGCCTACAGGTTCAGTGAAGTAGGTCGTGTCCGTATGTACCGAAAGCGCTAAATTGGTGTAGGCTGTGTCAGCCTTGGACAGGTCCGGTACAAAGTCGTAAAAGGCTCCGTAATGAGTGTTGCGAATCGGCCCGATGGCCTTCAAGAGACTTTCTGTAGCTTCTGGCGTCTTGGGGCTATCCGTGACAAAACAAAATCCTAATTCCCGCTGCAGGAAAATCAGCCTGCCGATCTGGCGCGCGGTTGTGCGAATTGCAACTCACAAGCTTTTTGGTCAAGTCTGCCATGCCTTTGATATTATCTTTGTCCATGACTGAATTATAAGGAACCTTGGGCGGATCCTTTGCGATAGATGTGTTCCATAGCCGAATAAAACTAGGAGGATCAAAACTCAGTAAATGGGCAAAACCCATAAGACGATGCAGCGGTGATACTTACTGCATGCCTCTTAGCTCCTTCGTCTCGACCCCGTTTAATGCCGAGCGCAGCCAAGTCCAGGTGTATGTGCTCTCATGGGAATCGGACCCTATCCTGCGAATCAGCAATCCGAAAGATGAGTCTTGAGAAAGCCACCTTACAAGTTACGTCTACTCCATTTTCATGCTTTCGAATAGTCGTTGGGGCAATATCAACCGGGATCTTTTTGGTCGTCAACATGCCTGGAACCCAGGTCGAGCGTACGAGTAGGTGGAATGAGAGGTCATACATCAAACGTGTTCACGTTTCTTTGCAAAGTAGCCTGATTCACACATTCTTTACAAGCGCAGTTGTCCCTGATTTGACTTGTGTCAGACGTGATTTCGACGATGGGCGAGGCGCTACCAAACCTACCGCAACCACAGTTTTGAGCTACATCAATTTATTAGCCGTGTCCTTGGACGTCGCTGGGGAAGAATGAAAGGCTCAACTCACATTCTCGCTTCTATGGGTTTTCCAGGTGTGCTAATCTTGAGAAGCAGCCCATCACTGTCCTCAACCAATTTTGTGGCGAAGCCGCGAATGTGGTGTTGAGGTTTCGGTGCTCGGGTGATCAATCTCGCGCCTCGGCCAACACATGGCCTTTTCCATTTCAGCATCGTATCTAGAACAGGGTAAGAGAAGGGGGCTATGTAGAAGGACATACCTCGAGGCACGAATGGCTGATGCAAGGAAGGCGGCCATGGTTGAGAAGCCGTCTGGTCTTTTCAAGGTCTTTTCGGCAGACTTGAGTGGCTCCTGCTACACGTGGACGACTTGCGCGTTTGAGAAGAAATCAATTCCAATATGCGCACGGTGCACGGGCCACCAGCCTGGCAATGCAGGCAGGCAGGATCGCAGTGGACGCTGGACCAGACTGCAACGTGCGAGACAGTGCGACCTCGCTACTAGACGTGCCATTTCTGCCATTAATTCCGCCAGCAACTGCCACAAAGGACGCTAGATATTCCGCGCCGCTTTCGAACCAGTTTGAGTGACGATGCATCTCCATACCAACCACTGCACTCGGAAATTGTGTAGATTTCACGCTCAGCCTGCGCTCGAGAGCAGAAAGGCAGTCCAGTCCAAGCGGGGTATTGACCATCATACATGCTTTCATTCCCGAATAGTCTTTCTTCTACCGCAAGGTCGATTCTCCCCTGTTTCTAAACGACCCGGGTCGACTGGCAGCACCAAGGCGGTTTTGTCCATCCTCACACGTTTCGACTACTTCTCCTCGCAATGTCCGCACTGTCCTGACAACCACAGAATCGTCCCAGGATCGTTGTCATTTAACCACCGTCAGACTTCAGCAGGCGGCGCTTCTTCCACATCTTACAGTATGACTTCACGGCATCCTCAGTTTACGAAATTTTATGACGACGAGGTGGGAGCCTTTCGACAAGTTCCGTCTCGACAACACATCCTGGACCGCGTGAACGAGCCTACAGTCATCATCACCGTCGGCATACTCTTGGTCGCAATCATACTCAAAGCTTGCGACATAGAGGTTACTTTTGAGGCCATTGCCCACGCGATCCTGACATATCTGTGGGACTTGGTCGTCCTTGTTACACCCACCTCGCTGCTTATTGCTGTCGACAACTGGCTAAATCCGAGCTCCAATTCTGAGTCGCCGCCGAGCACACATGCTGCCAAGAGCGAGGTTATGCAAAGAATCATGGGCCTGAATCGCACAGGCGGTATGATGGAGTCTGTATTCCAAGTCAGGAGCCGAGCTCTGTCAGTCACCAGTGGCGTCCTTGGTTTGAAGATAGATTCTGAACGACCAGCGGGTCTGGGCAATCGGGACAACTCTTGCTACCAGAACAGCATTCTGCAGGGATTGGCTTCGCTTCCTTCTTTTCACAGATACCTGTCAGCCTGTGTGCAGACAATCGATACACAGGGACAGGCAAATGACGTTGCCCACACGCTGCGAACTCTCATCACCGACCTGAACGACATTTCTAATAATGGGAGGACAATATGGACGCCGTCGCTACTCAAGTCCATGAGCACATGGACCCAACAAGATGCTCAGGAGTACTTCTCCAAAGTACTAGACGACATCGACAAAAGCGTCGCCAAGGCTGTCGAGTCGATGCGGCGACGCTCCGGACTCGAATCGGACAATATCAAGGACGATGTCACGGCAAGTGAGCACAGTGACGACAGCGGATACCAAAGTGCCTCGTCGAGTGCGGAGCTCCCTTTCAACAAGACTCTTCGCAACCCGCTGGAAGGGTTACTGGCGCAACGTGTGGCTTGCATACAATGCGGCTATTCTGACGGCTTGTCCATGATCCCTTTCAACTGTCTAACTCTCAGTCTGGGTCTAGACAAGCACCACCATGATTTGTATGAACGACTCGATGCATATAGCAAAGTTGAGGTGATTGAAGGCGTCGAGTGCCCGAAATGCACATTGCTCAAGGCACAAAGGCTCCTTACGAAGCTAGTAGAGAGGCTGCAGGAACAGCACGGCTTTAGAACAGAGCAGATGACGGAGCCCATGCGCAGACTCGAGGCGGTTGAGCTCGCGCTCGAAGAGGACCATTTCGACGACAAGACGATGACGGAAGAATGCAAGATTTCGTCGCAAAGCAAGGTTAGCACGACCAAGACCAAGCAGATAGTGATTGCCCGTCCGCCACGGAGTCTGGCTATCCACGTAAATCGATCGGTGTTTGACCCAAGGACGTTTGACATGATCAAAAACTCGGCGCCGTTGGCATTCCCGCAGACGCTGGATCTGGGTCCTTGGTGCTTGGGAAGTGCCGAAGACATGCGAGAGAAGCTCTCTGGCGACATGGGTCCGGGTGAGGAACAATGGCAGCTGGATCCGAGGTCAAGCATGATTGCCGGCGATCTTAAGCCATCTCGGCTGATGGGGCCGATCTACGAGCTGCGAGCAGCGGTGACGCATTACGGGCGTCATGAGAACGGACATTATATCTGCTACAGAAGATATCCTGATTGCGACGCTCCGTTTGAGGAGCAACAGCCATCAGCACCTGTGGCCGACGAAATGATGGAGAATTGCGAGATGGAGACGGAGACGGAGATGGAGGAAGAGAAGGGGCAGGAGGGGCAGGAGGGGCAGGAGGGGCAGGAGGGGCAGGAGGGGCAGAGCGGCCTCGCGCGAGACCATCAAATTAAGGTGCAGCAGCAGCCCCGCAGGAGCATTCAAGGATGGTGGCGGCTGAGCGATCATAACGTGAGCGAAGTCGAGGAGGATGTGATTTCGTCTCTCGGCCCTGGCGTCTTCATGTTGTTCTACGAGTGCGTGGATCCCGTCGTAGCCCTTCAACCTGAGCCAGGGAACACGGAAGACGTTGGCGAGGACTCGTCACTGGGGACTTTGGAATCCGAAGCCACGATGGCCCACAGTCAAGCTTCAGACTACTTGTACGACACGGGCGGGTCTGCTGGCCGGCATGTGTCAGACACTTCGCTGGATGGGTCAGAAAGGGAAAACGCGTACTGGTCAAGATCGGCGAGCGGCATATCTGAGCCGGAAACACTGCCAACGACGAGGGACACGGTTGGCGGGCCTACAATTGTGACTTTGCCAGCACCAAGCGTTCCACACTGGACGCAGGACCAAGACGACTCAGCCAAGGCGGACGAAAATGCGCCTCGACATGCATAGGCATGTGACGTTGAACGGAAGGGCATCTTGTTGTTTTCCTTTTTCCTTTTTCCTTTTTCCTTTTTCCTTTTTCCTTTTTCCTTTTTCCCTTTTTATTTTTCGTTTTGTTTCGTTTCCCTTTTCCTCTCTTTTGTCTTTGCTCTTGTTTGGCCGTGGCGAGGCGACGGTGTCACGGACATGCCTCTCAGCAACTGCATAGCGAAGGCGTCTTTTCCATGGTGTCTAAACGAAGCAACTGCATTGGTACATTTTCAAGCCATGACCTCACAGATGGTAGTGTACAATCTACCCCCTGAATTATTTTACAGAGTGACAAGCCCCACCTTGGCCAGCTGCCAAGTCCCCTCTTAGCAGCTGGTTGGGCAAAGGTTACGTACGCGCAGACGAGGGTCATGTGCGTGCACAGCCCTATAGGGCTTGCAGCTGTTAAGGCGGCACACAGGGAATATTCGGGGTATTGACCAAGGCCTACAGATACATTTTTTTGTATTGAAATTCTATGTAGCTAAATATTCTTTTTAGCCGGGGACTATGTTATCACAATTGCCGAAGAGACGCTTAATTAGCTGAACCCCCCCTGCACCCCCCCTGCAATGTCAATGTGTAAAATAATTCAAGGGGTGGACTGTATTGTTATTTTTGGTGCAGTACAAATAGAATATCATGGACAAGGGTGCAGGGTGCAGGGTGCAGGGTGTAGACTGGGCAATGTATGTATGTACATAAAGTGTCACCCGAAATCAATGAATGTCCTTGATTGGTTCCTGTGTCTGATGATGCGAGCGGCGCGGGAAGGTGACGATGAGGATGGTGATGATGATTGATTTTGCACGTCCTTGGACGCCGGTCGCTGGTTAGGCTCGTCCAAGGCAGCTCGGGACCAATGAGCGGCGAGCAGGCGGTAGCGGCACACCAGACGGCGCACGGCACACGGCACATTGACGGCACACGGCTCGCGAGAGTCAGGGTCACGGTACCTGCCTAAGAAGCAGATTCCACCATGGATGTCTGGGCCCCGCTTTTCTCAGGCACGGGCCTGGGCAAGACTGGACTTGACGGACGGGCGGACGGACGGACGGACGGACGGACGGAATGCATGCACGACACGGCCAGGCACGACATGAATCATTGATGAGACGGTCGCCAGCGGATGCCAGGGGACGGGGATGGGACGGGGACGAGCGAGCACTGGGCAGGACGGCACGGCGTGGAGCAGTCGGGTGTGGCGCAGGCACCAGACCAGCCGAGGACCAGCCCAGGACCAGACGCGTCTCCTGGTGGGCCGTGGGCCAGGCAGGAGCAGGAGCAGAAGCAGGAACATGAGCGTGACTCGTATGTACGCGGGTCCATGTCTGGTTCCAGGTCCAGTCCAGTTGTCTGCACCCAGGCTCAGGCCGCATGTGGCGGGTGGTGACTGGGCTGGGGCCAGGCCAGATCTGGGTCCACGTTGGGTCTGGTCTGGTCTGGTCTGGTCTGGTCTGGTCCATCTGGTCGCTCTACAATGTACATAGGGCTTGAGCCTAGCTGCATGCATTGATGTGTGCTGTGGGCGCCCACGCGCAGGGTGAGACTGGAGACTGGACCCCTCAAGGCCCGGGTCTGGAGGCCTGGAGGTTGGAGGCCTGGGGGTCTGGATCAGGGCCTAGCCGCCGCGCCATCCTCCATCCTCCAGTCCCGCCAATTTGATTCCATGTTTGATCCCAGCCATCAATGTCCCCCCCCCGATGGTGCCGGCCAGCCTGGCCTTTAACTTCCAGCGGCGCCAGCACTAAGTATGTATGTTGTACAATGTATGTATGTACAATATAATCCTTGTTTAATTTTACAAGAGTACATAACTAGGGTGACCCTAGGCTAGTTAGTTTAATTAAAAATTAGTATAGTTTTTTAAAAATAATTAATATTTAAATTAAATAAATATTTTATATTTATATATAGATTATTTTTTTCTATTGTTTTTATAAGCTAAATATCCTTATATATTATTTATAGATTAAAGCTTATATAAGTAAAGATATACTAATTTTAGTACCTAAGGTGGAGCTTAGTGGAGGTAGTGGGGCAGGTATTGGGTGTAAAATCATTCAGGGATTGTACTGTAAGTAAGCTGGAGTTGACACGTGCCGACCAGACCAGACCAGACCAGACCAAGACTCGACTCGACTCGACCAGGCCGTGTCGCCGCACTGCCTCCGTGGCGGGAACACAACATCTTCAACGTGGCGGACCTGTCGCTCTTTTTACCCTTTGGCTTTCTTGGGCCCGCCCTTGTCCCCGTCGATATTCCGCTCGCTGTCAACCTCCCCTCTGTCCTTTTGTCTCTTGCGCCCTTTTCCTTGGCGCCCTTTTCCTTTGCGCCCTTTTCCTTTGCGCCCTTGCCTTTGCGCCCTTTTGGCCCCCCGACCGACGCCCCTCCCCAACCATCGCATTCAAACCCACATTCCGCCGCGCGCGAGCTCCACGGGCCACACCCATCGTCTCCGTCGTCTCCGTCCCTTCCGTCGTCTCGCATCATCACCACCCGCCGCGCGCCTCTGTGCGTCCCAGAAGACGACAACGCCTCCTAGCCGGTGCCATTGACGCGGCCGACGGCACTCGAGACGAGAAACAGAGGGGCAACAAAAGAAGAAGAAGAAGAAGAAACGAAAAAGAACAAGAAAAGAAAGAAAGAAAAGAGAAAAAAAAGAAAAGAAAAAAAAAAAAGGCACACCAAAAAAAGAGCACACCTCCATGGCCGGTCAGACTGCCGTTCTTGACAACAAAGAACCCCCAGAGACGCCCATCATTCGCTCCCACTCATCAACCACACCAACGACAGCAACCATGTCCTCGCCGCCCGACGCTTCAGTGTCCCTCGTCATGGACCAAGATTCTCCTCCGCCCTCGGCCAGGAGCAAGATAGAACGGCCTCCCGTTAATACATTGCATACGGCCATGTACATTACGTATGTCCACCTCCAGACATGTCCTTGTCCCTCTGTCCATTCGGAGCATGCCCGTCGTCTGGTCCGGCCAGCGCAGCCGTTGAGACCCATCCAGCGTGCATTCCACCCCTTACTAACCTGTGAACTCCCCGCGGCAGGCTCTGGATATTCATTTCAAACTGCACAATCTTGTTCAACAAGTGGTTAATAGATACCAAAGGATTTAGTATGTACTCCCGCAATCACCCAACTCACCCCCATATGTGCCGTTGTTTTCGAGAATGCAGCTAATCTCCGTGCTCTCAGGTTTCCGTACGTTGCCACTACCGCACCACCCGATCCAAACGTGGTCTTTCCGTTGCCCCCCCCCCCCCTTCTTCCTATCATCCTGACTGACCAACGAGAAATCCAGCCATTCTTCTTACGTGCTGGCACCTCGTCTTTGCTACCATTGCAACGCAAATCCTCGCTAGAACAACGACGCTCCTTGATTCTCGAAAAAAAATCTTCCTCACGCCGCGCATCTACTGCCGAACCATACTTCCCATCGGCATCTTTTACTCGGGCTCGCTCGTCTGCTCCAATGTCGTCTACCTGTATCTCTCGGTTCCCTTTATCCAGATGCTCAAGGCCGCCGCCCCCGTGGCCGTGCTCTTCACCTCGTGGGCGTGGCAAGTCGCCGAGCCCAGCCTGTCATCCTTCCTCAACGTCATGTGGATCGTTGCCGGCGTTGCCCTCGCCTCCGTCGGCGAGATCCATTTCTCCCTGGTTGGCTTTCTGTACCAGATGGCAGGCATCGTGTTCGAGGCGATCCGCATCATCATGATCCAGGTCTTGCTCAGTGGTGACGGCATGAAGATGGACCCTCTGGTCGGCCTGTACTACTTTGCTCCCGTCTGTGCTGCCATGAACCTCCTCGTCGCGCTCCCCAGCGAGCTGCCTAGCTTTACGTGGGCCGCCGCGTCCGAGGTCGGCTTTGACATGCTGTTTCTCAATGCCTCGATTGCTTTTCTGCTGAACATCACGAGCGTTTTTTTGGTATGTACAGATGCATTGGTGATGGGGGTCCCTTTGCTCCGTCTCATTTTTTATTTGAATTTTTTATTTTTTTGAAGAACAAAAAAAAAAAAAGAGAAGAAAAGAAAAGAAAAGAAAAGAAAAGAAAAGAAAAGAAAAGAAAAGAAAAGAAAAGAAAAGAAATCCTCCCACGAAAGCAACAGGACAAACACAGAAAGGGCAGAGAACAATCGTGTGTTGAATAAAAATCAACTCAGCTGACCACGCAAACTTTCCCCATCAGATCGGCCGGACGTCTGGCCTTGTCATGACCCTGACGGGCATTTTCAAAAACATACTCTTGATCCTCGTGTCTATTCTGATCTGGAACACCAAAATCACCGTCATGCAGACCGCGGGCTACGCCATTGCCCTCACCGGCCTGACATACTACTCCCTCGGCGCCGAGCAAATCATCAGGCTCGCCCGCACCTCGGCCGTGTGGGCCAGCAACATGTGGCGCTCGACATCCGCCCCCGGCAACTCGTCCTCCTTGGCCAGCAGGCGGCGCGTTCTCCTCACGGGGCTCATCGTCGGCGGTCTCTTCATCTTTGTGGTTGCGTGGCAAAACCCCGCCCCGACGGCCAAGCTGTTGAAGCTCCCGGCGTGGTTTGGCACCGAGTGATGGCGGCGCACGAGCAGATGGCCGCGTGCCGTCATGGAAGGGGGGCCGGCCACGCAGTCGGAATAGAAGTTACTCACATACGATGCCATAGTCTCGGGCTCTATAGACAATTCTCTACTCGTTCTTGCTGTGTCGTGCGCGGGGTGCTCTCGCCTTGTGCTTCTGCCATTCTTTTCGTTGTCAAATGGCTGGGTCGAGGGCATGGTTGGAGGGGATGGAAGGAGAGGATGGACAATGCAATTAGGGGAATAGAATATACATAAGAGTCGATGGAAATATAAGATAGAAGTAGATGAATAGAAATAAAATGAGAATAAAATGAGAGAATAAAATGAGAGAATAGAATAAGAGAATAGAATAAGAGAATAGAATAAGAGAATAAAATAAGAATAATAGAAAATAAATTAATAAAATAAAAATAGAAGTATAGAATAAAATATATATAAAATAAAATAAGTATAAAATAAAATAAGTATAAAATAAAACAAGTATAAAATAAACTATAAATAGAATAAAATATATATAAAATAAAACAAGTATGAAATAAAATACATAAAGAATAAAATATATATAGAATAAAATACGTATAAAATAAAACAAGTATATATATATAATAAAATAAGTATAGAATAAAATACGTATAAAATAAAACAAGTATAAAATAAAATACATAAAGAATAAAATACATATAAAATAAAATACATATAAAATAAAACAAATATAACATAAAACTTAAAATCACAAGAGATAAAAAACCAAAAAACCAAAAGTGCCCCAAAACAGCCCTCACAGCGTAAAACACCACCGGGAACCACACGGCACAATCACAATACATGCTCAGCGAAGCACGGGTTGGCAAAAGCAAAATGGCCCGGCGCATGACGCGGCACAGGGCCAAGTTTCAAAGGCATATATTGACCATGCAAGCTGCTAGTATCTGGCATCGGCCCCGTGCTCTACCGACTTTTGCTCCTGCTCCTGCTCTCGCTCCTGCTCCTGCTCCTGCTTCTGCTTCTGCTTCTGCTTCTGCTTCTGCTTCTGCTTCGGGTCCTGCTTCTTCGTCGCCGACTGCGGGACCGGCTCCGGGACCGGGAGCGCCGTCGTTTGCGCCGCGGAGACATGCTCCTGTCTCGTCTGTGCCTGCTGTCCCTGTCGCGGGGGCGGGGGCGGTCGCGCTCTCGGGACCTGTCTCTGTCGCGTCTGTCTCTATCCCTGTCCCTGTCCCTGTCCCTGTCTCTGTCTCTGTCTCTGTCTCTGTCTCGGCTCCGGTCTCTGTCTCGGTCTCTGTCCCGGTCTCGGTCTCTGTCCCGGTCTCGGTCTCTGTCCCTTTTCCGCTCACGGTCACGGTCACGGTCACGGTCACGGTCACGGTCGCGATCGTGATCACGATCTCTGTACCGCCTGTCGCGACTGACGCTCCTCGAACGGCTGCGTCGTCGGTCATCCCGTCGATCGTCACGGCCTTGACAGTCGATCCGTTAGTCCTGACGGCCGCACGACAAAGATCGGACACATGGCAAAAGGAAATGAAAACTATGGATTGAAGATGGAAATGGAATGGAAATGGAAAAACACGTACCCATCGGCTTCCGATCATCTACCCCCGGGATGGGGAGGCCCTTGGCCTTTGCGTCCTTCTGCGCGGCCAAGTACGCCTTTGCTTCCTTTTCCCTCTTGCGCACCTCAACCATTTTGCGCTCCTCGAGCTCTTCCCGGACTTCCGAGGCAGTGCGCACGGCCGAGGTACCCACACGAGAGCGAGAGCGGCTCTTGCCTCTGTCCCCGGAGCGGTCGTGATGTCGCTCTCGCTCGCGAGGTTCGTAGCGATCGCTGACACCGCGACGGCTGTCTCTTGAGCGGGAGCGGTCACGACGCGAACGGGATGGGCTTTTGCGGGAGCGCGCGGGACGAGATCGACTGCGCTCGCGGCGCGGCGGTGTTCTGGAACGTGGAGGGGAGCGATGTCGACGGTCGTCTCGTCGGTGTCGAGAGCGCGATCGGGATCTGTCGCGTCGCAGGTGGGAGCGGCTCCTGTCGCGCCTGGATCGGTTGCGAGATCGACTTCTCCGGTCTCGTCTTGGAGAACGTGAGCGCCTGCTGCGACTCCTTTCTCTAGTCTTGTCTCTGCTGCCATCTCGTCCCTTGTCTCTGTCTCTGTCTCTGTCTCTTTCTCTTTCTCTTTCTCTTTCTCTTTCTCTTTCTCTTTCTCTTTCTCTTTCTCTTTCTCTTTCTCTTTCTCTTTCTCTGTCTCTGTCTCTGTCTCTGTCTCTGTCTTTGTCTCTGTCTCTGTCTCTGTCTCTGTCTCTGTCTCTGTCTCTTTCTCTTTCTCTTTCTCTTTCTTTGTCTCTGTGCCTATCTCTGTCCCTGTCCCTGTCTCTGTCCGTGTCCCTCGCCCTATCTCGGTCTCTGTCTCTGTCTCTGTCGGCAACACGGGAGGTGCTACGGCTAGAACGCTTGTAATCGTCTTGAAGGCCTGATATTTTGGCTTCGCCCACCGCAGGCGTCCTAGATTCACGTCGCTCGCTCCTGGAGCTGCCCTCGTTGGCCTTGCGAGAGTCTCTCCGGATGGGATCAATGGCCGACGCCGGCGCTGTCTTGCGAGGCGGAGGCGCGAGGGCTTCATCCACTTCCAGTTCGGGCTTGTCGCAGTCCGTCCTGGAGCTCTCTCGTAAGAGATCTGCCAGAGCCTCCTGTTCCAGCCTGTCGTTGTCTTCCTTGGATAGCTTCTGGTCGGGCGTCGTGGTTTTGGGCTTGGAGGTCCAAGACTTGGTCTTGGTCTCTTTGTCGCGTTCCCGAGATCCATCTTGTGCTCGACTCCTTCCACGGTTCTTGTCTCTGGTTCGATCTCGAGAACGATCCCTCTCGCGATCGCGGTCTCGGTCTCGGTCTCGGTCTCGGTCTCGGTCTCGGTCTTCATCTCGATCTCTAGACCGGTCACGCCCTTTATCCTTGTTCCTGTCTCTGTCTCTGTCTCTGTCTCGATCTCCAGACTGGCCGCGCTGTTCCCGCTCCTTTTCCCGTAGCTCACGCTCCTTGTGCCTCTTATCCCGCTCTTCGTCTCGCAAGCGTTCCCTCTCTGCGCGCTCCTCTTCTCGCTTCCTCCGACGCTCATCTCTCTCTTCCTGGCGTTTCATCTCCGCCTGTTCGCGTTCCCGTTCTTCCTTCTTCCGCTCCTCCTTGGCGATGCGCCGCTTCTCCTCTTCAATCGCCGCCTCCTTGAGGCGAATCTCCTCTCGCAGTCGTTCGCGTTCTGCCTGTCGAGCTGCAATATCTGCCGCGTATTCCTCGTCGGTCTTGGATCCCCGCACACGCTCAGCCTCGGCGGCTTCTTCGCCAATATCGGCGCGTCGAATCTCGCGGATTCGTTCCTCGATGGCGTCCAGGTCAATCAGCTGGCCGATCACATCTTCGGCTTTCTGGTACACGCCGGAGCGTTCAAGGGCGCCGTCGATCAGGGCGACCGCTTTCCTGCGATCCAGTGTGAGAAGCTGTTGTGGATTGCGCTCGACTTCCTTTTCCGCCACTTCGACGATGGCCTTAGTGACCTGAGCTTCGTAGTCCTACGTAAAAGTGAGTGAGTCACTGTCCATATTAGAAGCGCATGTTTCTCTCTCTCTCTCTCTCTCTCTCTCTCTCTCTCTCTCTCTCTCTGTCTGTCTTTCTCCTTCTCCTTCTTCTTCTTCTTTTGGTCATGGATCCGCGTACACTAGCTTCAAACTTATCCCAAACTTGCTTGCGAATCGAGTCATACGCGCCTCCTTTCTTGAAGCTATGCGCAAGGCTCTCAATGGCGGCCCGCGTCGCGGAAGGCAGTGGCAAATCCGAGGCTTTAAATTTCCGCGGAGCCAAATGCGTGGCCGTCGCGTCGCCAGCCTGGGCAAGCTTCTCGGCAGAAGTCGCCATCGTTCCGTGGTGGAGGGAGTCGCGCCCTGTCGTTGACAAGTGGCCAGAGCAGGCAGGCAACGCAGGCGCAGGCTTTGGTGGAAAGAGCCAGAAAGAAGGGGGGCGTTATGTTGTGGTTCGCATTTCGTGTTCCGAGCGCAGACAAGGGCGCCGGGTTTGTCGGATACTTGCCGTGAACAGGCGATGCTACGGCTAGCCGGGGCGCGTTGCAGGACGGCGGCACAAAGTAGAGTGGTGGTGAAGAAGGCAGGGTGATGGCATCGGTTGTTCATTCAGGACAATCGTGTGTTCGGTTCGAGACATCCAGACCCACGTGACGATGGGTGGTGCGACTTGGTCACAAAACGAAGGCGACGAAAATGCCACTTCACTACTCCTACCCTGCAGCCAATCACGAAGCAATCAACCGCCTCACATATCGGTCACACAAAACGCAAATAAGCAGAGAAAAGCTTTATCCTATGTTCAAAATCACTTTTTGCAGGCGGCACAGCCGCCAGTGATGGTCATCTATGTACAGAATAAAAGAATGTGAGAGAGAGAGCAACACTCCCGGGAAGCAGCTGCGTCGCAGCGCTGCTCCGTTCATCAAAATCTCGTCCTGGACCCCGTTCTCCATGCTGCCGTATAGTTTCCGAGACTCCTGATTTGATTGTGCGGGTTTACGCAGCATTTCCGACAAAAACCATCTATGTCAACATGTCCAAAGCGAGCGAGAGAGAGAGGGGG
>SRPV01000176.1:0-31369 GCA_018360135.1 Claviceps sorghi | reverse complement strand
AAAAAAAAAAAAAAAAAAAAAAAAAAAAAAAAAAAAAAAAAAAAAAAAAAAAAAAAAAAAAAAAAAAACTGACATTCCCCCACAGATCAAATATCTCCGCGTCGACGACGACATCATCGACCGAGTCACCGAAGCGCAAAAGGGCCAGCAAAACTTCCGAGGCGGACGCGGAAGCTATGGGCCCTCGAGGGGCGAGCACCACGGGCACAACGCCCGCGGCGGTGGTGATAGGGGCAGAGGGGGAGGAGGCAGGGGTGGTGGCCGTGGCGGGAGAGGAGGACGAGGGCGCGGGCAATGAGGGAGGCAAAGGGGAGCAGGAGAGCGGCTGGGCCGCAGTTGAGTCGGGACTTTGTACCATGCGTGTGCTTGTGTGTCTGTCTGGTTTTTTTTTTTTTTTTTTTTTTTTTTTTTTTTTTTTTTTTTTTTTTTTTTCTTTTTCTTTTTCTTTTTCTTTTTCTTTTTTGTTTTTCTCCCACCACATGTCTTCGAGAAAGAAACAAGGAAAAGAGATCTGCAGGTCGAGTATGTGTCTGAATGCAGGGTGCAGATGCGGCGGATCAGCCCTTCTCATGGGACATGCGTACTTGTTCTCATTCTCACAATGTTTTGTGTGAGAGGGGAAAGGACGCATAAAACCTGAATGCTGTACTAGACGCCGGGGCCATGTGTGGGAACGGGCGAGAATGTCGCTTGAGAGATATACTCTGCGCGAAACAAGACAGAGAGAGGCCTTCGTTACGACCTGATAATCCTGACAAAGAATAATTTCCATTCATTTCACATGAAAGACTGCGTCAATCTTCTATTCTAGGACGTAATTGAAACACAAACAAGTACAATGCCGTGAAAACACACTACCCATCCCCTTTTACCCCTTTACCCCTTGAACGCTTTACCCTTTCACGATGGGAACCAGACATTAAATATTTCATCAAGCGACAAGGTCTTTTTCGTCTGTCAAAGACCACGAAAACCGAGGGCAAAAAAAAAAAAAAAGAAAAGAAAACTACAGACATTACCAACATCGGCCCAAAGCTCTTTTTTTTAAAAGTTGGCAACAGCAACAGCAATCGCCTGGCTGTCCGAGTGAGAGATAGACAGGGCAATGTCCTTGACACCGGCCTTGTCAGCAGCTGAGGCCGCTTCTCCGTGGAGCTGTTCGGGTGTTGGTGGTTAGCACCGTGTCCTTGGAGTAGAGATGCGTCCTTTTCGGACGAGGCAATCAAAACGCAAAACGTAACATACCTTGACGGTGGGAGCACCATTGCCGTTCTTAATAATCTCAATGTCCTTCATGGCGGCGCCGGCACCTTTGCTGGCGACGCCCAGTGACTTGAAAACAGCTTCCTTGGCGCTCCATCGCCCGGCAAAGGAGCTCTGGGGGCTAGGAGCCGACTTGCAGTAGGCAATCTCATCAGCCGTAAAGTTTCGCTCCAAAAAGGTTTCATTCTCCACGTTGACGGCACCAATGTCCTCAACATCGACGCCAACGTTGCTGTTCTTGTTGGCCACCTTGTGAGCGAGTGCCTCCATCACTTTCTGGGTCTCAGCAGCCCGAGCCGAGGTCATGACCTTTTCGGACTGCTTCATGAAGTTCTCGGAATACTTGAGCTCAGACGACTTCTTGTCTTCGGTCACGCGGGCATCGGGATTGAGCAGGACACGGCTGAGCTGTTCGTCGGTATACGGCGCCTTGGATTTGGCCACGAACAAAGTGTTGTTGATGAGGCCATTGTGGAAGTAACGGTACGCCTTCTTCTGACGCGCCTCAACCTTGGCGCAGTACTCCTTGTAAACACGCTCCTCGAGTGTGGCAAACAAGTACTTGGGATGGACACCAATGGCTTGAGCACCCTTTTGACCGAAGCCGAACGACGTGACGGAGAAAGCTTTGACGCCGTCCGTCTGGATGCTGCGGCTCGGGTAAACAATCATGTCGAACTGCTCCATGACGGGGTCGACATTGTCAGCATTGCGGTTGCCGGGAACCAAGCCCGTGTTGAGAACCTGGAGACAGCCATTCATCATCCAGGCACCGGCGGCACCCTTGGGGTGACCAGTGAGATACTTCTGGAAGATACCCATGACTGCGTTGCCCTCGGATCGGCCGAGGTGGCGCAGTTGCTGGCAAATCACAGATGATTCGTTCTTGTCGTTGGCCTTGGTCGATGTGCCGTGGAAGGAGGCCACGCCGAGGTCGTCAATGGTCAGACCCCAGGTGGCCAGGGCGCCACGCAGAGGAGCGATGCTGGGATCGCTCTTCCAAAAGTTGTTGCCCATGCTCCGGAGAAGCTCCTTTTCTTGTCGAGCAGCCTCCTTCTCAATATGCAGGAAGCGCTCTTGAGCATATAGCTTCTCGTCAAAGGACGAGTCTTGGGTCTTCATGGCATCAATCTCATCATGGATGAACTCCACTTCAGACTCCTGCCATTGCTTGATTTGCTTCTTGCGGCGCTCAATTTGCCGGCGACGATAGTCTATGTCAAGGAGGGGCGAGGGGAAGTTGCCAGCGTGCTCCCGAGCGGTGGTGAGCACACCCTGGCCGGGAGCAGGCACAGACCGGCCAATCTTGTCCGACGCAGTGGTCGTAAGAGCCAAGACACCATAGATCGGCACGCCCATGTCCAGCGCAAGCTTTGCGGTCATGATGACCTGAACACCGCAGCCCTGAGCCTCCATGAATCCGTTTCTGGTGGTGGTGGTGGGACGAGACATTTCTTTGGGGGTCCGGCCGTGGCTGAATTCATCAAGCGTGTTGCTGGTGGCCTTCATGTTGGCAAACTCGTATGAGCCTTCCTCACCAAAGTCGTCGAAGCCACCGACGAAGCAGACGCGAGCCTTGCCCTCCATAATGGTCTCGTAGCCAACATCAACAGACTCTACTGCAGTGGCGCAAGCTCCGACAGGGGTCTTGATGGGGCCCGAAGAAGAGATGAGCAGCATGTTGACCCAGGCGGCCATGGTGTTGATAAAGGACTCCTGGAGGATGTCGTTCTGCAGAGGCTGGTCCAAATAGCGATCCCTGTGCATGCCTCGCAAGGCAGTAGAACCACCCATGCCCGAACCGACGCAGTTGCCGACTTCGGAGACGTGGACGTACTTGTAAAACTCATAAGGATCAGTGATACCAGCGGAGAGGAGTGCTTCGGCAGTGGATACAAGGAGAAACAGAGTGACGCGATCGACTTGGGAAATAATGTCCTCGGGGATACCATATAGCTTGGCGTCCCAGCCCGTAGGAATCTGACCGGCAACAAGACGATCAAAGCGGAGGGCTTTGGGAATCCAAAGCGAAGCGCCCTTCTTCATACGGACAATGTACTCCCCGCTATCGGGGATTTCAAAGGTTTCAACCTTGTCACCGTGCTCGCGCTTGAACTCCTCAGCAGTCTCCTTGGAGGCCTCGAACGGTTCCAAGTCCTCCTCAATAACAACCTCGTGCAGCAACTGCTTTTGGTTGGGGTCGTAGCCTTCAAAGAGCTCAGGCTCAATCAGACGAATACCAGAGTGCTCCAGGATGAATTTCTCGTATTTCTGCTTGATATCCTTGTCGTCAACAGGTTCACCAGACTTGGCGTCAACCCAGCCAGAATAGGGCTTTCCCTTGATGGGACCGTTGTGGTTGCGAATGAGACCCATGATCCAAGCCATTTCGACGCAGCCCTCGAGCGAAAATTCGCCGTAGGCCTCCATTTCCCAGCGGGTACGTGAGTTACCCCAAGGACCAACTTCAGCAAAGCCGGTGACGACCACAACCTTCTCCAAGTCGACCATGCCCCTGAGCTTGTCGTTGAGAGGGGCGACTTCCTGCTTCCAGTCAGGAAGGTGAGGGAAGTCGAACTTGATATTGGCGCGAGGGGAAATGGTCTTCTTCTTGTACATAACCTCAGAGTCGGCACCGTTGACAATGGTGTTCTCAATGGCAGTCTCCTTGGTAACGGCCTGGCGTATCTCGCTGGTCTCCATGATGTCCTTGCGGAGCTTGGTCATGGCTTCGTTGAGGTTGGGAATGAACTGAAGACCGCCGTTGAGATCGGCGAAGACGGGCTCTGACTGGCAAAGGTCGACAATAGTAGGGGACATCAAGCCCAGCAGATTGAAGGCCATTTCTTGCTGAGAAAAGGTACGAACACCAAACGCCTCAACACCTTCCGCAACGATATTATTGCCAGACATGAGACCAGTCCCGCGGGTCCAGCCAATGACGGCACCGCAGACAGTGAGGTAGTGAGCCCAGCTCTCGGAATACCAGCGGTTGAAAAGAGTCTCCAGGGCGAGCTTGGACTCCGAGTAGAGGCCATCGTTGCCAAATGTTCCGTGGTTGGGCGAGAGTGGCAGCACAACTTGGGCAGGACGGGTCTCAAATCCGCGCTCGGCCTTTTGGGCCTTGACGCAACCCAGAAGACGGACGAGATTGGTGAGCATGATTCTGTGAGCAAGCTCGGAGCGCGAGTCAATGCTGTCAATCTGGCGGCCGTTTTCAGAGATGGCAGCGAAGGGAACGATGTAGTCAAGATCCCATCCAAGACCGTTCTTGGTGTCGTAGATGTAGTCAACAAGAGCCTCGACGTCCTGCTTGCTACCCTGGTTGAAGGGAACGACGACAATCTGGGATCCGCGAGAGCCATATCGCGTGTACATGGACTGGTAGTACTCGGTGACCTGACGAGAGAAGCGACTAGTGGTCACAATCACCTTGGCACCGCCGCTGATGAGACCCTGAAGAACTTCGGCACCGATGGATCCAGCTCCTGCACCAGTCATGAGAACATACTTGCCTTGGTACGTGACGCCAGACTTGGCCGCGTCCTCGAGGCAGTTGAGATAGACGGAAGTGAGCTTTTTGCTATAATCCCAGCCGTGCAAGGTCTTGCGCTTCAAATGCAAGAAAGGAATTGTCTCGACCTTGCCCTTGTTCTGGCTAGTGCCGCGCAGACCGGGCTTTCTAGCCTTGCCGCCGTCCTTGGACAGAATTTGGCTCTCGTTCATGGCAAGTGAACGAAGGACATCGCCATAGAGGTTCTTGATTTCTAGCTGAGACGTCTTGGACATCTTGTGCTGCTGCTTGATGAGTTTGTAAATGCGCTGAAGATCGTTCTGAACCTTGGTCCGATTGCCATATTCGGAAATCTTGCCGCCCTCGGCCATTTGTTGGACATAGTGCTCGAGCTTGCGACAACTGGCACGGGGGACTTCCTCGTAGTTTAGATTTCCGCGAGCATCCACCGTGGTGCGAGGACCGGTGGGAACGGCAACATCCTTGTAGTGAGGAGCAACATCCAAGACCTCCTTGCAGTTCTCGATGAGCTGCAGTCCGAGCTCCTTTGCGAGCTTGTATGTCTCTCCACGCTCCGTGGGGCAGTTGTCAATGTGATACTGCATGAAGTCCAACAACTTGGGGTTGGAGCGATTCATAATGTGGATGCACTGACTGACAATCTCACGGTCGACGGCTTTGAGGCGACCAAAGATGATGTCAAAGTACATATTTAGGGCGTCCTGGCGGGCCCAGTTCCACGACGAATCGTAGGTGCGAGCTTTCATGGGGCTGAAAACAGGCTCGATGCCTGCAGCATAGAAATCGCCGTGCTCAGCGGTCCAAAGGTCAAGCTGAGCCTGAAGTACCTTTTCCGACTTTTGAGAGTTGATTGCTGCCTTGTCGCCTGATCGAAGGTCCATCTTGAGATAGCGAGCAAAGAGTTCGAGCTGTTGCTTGAACAGAGCACGCTGATCCTTGGTCAAGGCGTCGATAGCCGCAGGATCCATCATCATACCGCCCCCAGCACCGCCAGCAGGACCGGAAGACGAAGCAGTGGTGAGACTGACGCCAGCATTGGAAGCATATTTCTGTGTAACATCGTCAAGGAAGGCCTTGGCGTCGCTCTCCGAACCAAGACGAGCCGGGGGCTCCATGGTCAGGGCCAACAACAACGCGCCATCCTGACGACCAGGTCCCAATCCCCACCTCGACTCAAGGTACTTGCGCGCGGCTGTAATGTTGAAGCCACCGGGCATCTTGGAGGAAATCAATCGCGCAATCAAAGATTGAGACTGCTTGCCGAGACTTCCATCAAAGGTGGCCTGCATGGACGCACCAAGCTCGTCCAAAGGTGTATCTTCGGGTTTCTCAGGAGTTGAGCCGAATTCCTTCCCAAGGTCGCCTAGAATTTCGTTCTGCAGTGTGGACTTGCCTGGTATCAAAAGACGGGACATCAGCAATTGAAACTGAGCAAAGATTGGCTATTACACGCTAAAAGTACGAGTTAAAGGCAGGGAGAGGGAGGGGGGGGGGGGGGGGGGGGGGGGGGGGGGGGTTAGCATAGAATAGGTTTAACTTACCGCCAACGAGGTCTTTGATGGCTTTGCTCAGAGGTATTTCAAGAAGGGGCTTTTTGAGCTTTTGTGCAATGAGCGCACGTACGATATCAACAGCTTGGACGGGTTGATCAGGGACCTGAGCAGCTGGACCGGAGCTGGGAGCAGGGGCCGCAGCAACGGGAGCAGTCGGGGCTGCCGCCGCCGCCGGAGCAGCAGCAGCAGACGCACCGGCGTCTGCACCGGGTGCGCTTGAAGCGACAGCGGGTTCTGATTCTTCCTCGATCACATCTACATCGTAGTAGATCTCCTTTGCGTCCTTGTTGTAGCAAAGAATTTGTCGTTGCACAGATTTGGCGGCGTCATAAGCTTCGTATTTGGCGGCCAAAGTCCTTTTGGCCATGACACCCAGAGTATCGGCAGGACCGATCTCAACAATACGCTCCGCCGTTTTCTCGGCGAGAAACACATCTTGTGTTTCAATCCATCGCACAGGCGAGGCGAATTGGTATGCCAGTAGTTCCACAAGCAACGTGTGAGCAAGTTCTTGCTCAACCTCGGGGCGCATCGTGACGGCGTGAAGGCTGTGTTGGTAATTTCTTCTCCAGTCGTGGCGTCCGTGTCCGCCTACTAGTTCCGACAACTCCCTGAGTTTCTAGGAGAAGGAAAGAAGAATTAAAAAAAAAATTACTGCTCTCTTTCGAGAGTGTTCTGACTGCAGCGTCCGGGGCGGCTCGTTTCGGTTTGCCGAATCAGTCTCGTGCAATGGTTTGGCTACCGTATTCTGGTGATGCGGAGCTTGTTGGGTGAAGGCTCCTAGGAGATGATGAGAAAAAGTGGCATAGGAAGAGGGAACGAGATACGCAATTGGGATGGCACACGTAGGAAAACAATACTCCCTACCTGGAAAAAAGATGTCCAGCAGGTTGAATTAGAGAAGACGGAAGCTGAGAGAAGAGAGGCCAAGCAGGAAGGGGAAGACGAGAGTGCAAGGTCAAGGAGATGACGGGATTGAGGGATGGCCGTGGATAGTAAGAAAGGGTCGATGAAGTAGGAGTCCACGGCGCGATGCAGCACAGCTGGGGCAGCAACAGCAACAGCAACAGCAACACGGCAACGGCAAAAGACAAATGCCAACAGGTTGTGACGGACCTCGACGCCCCTCGATGCTCCGTGCCGAGTACGTACCGATACAAGGGCCAATTGCAGAGTCTGCAAGCCGGTGTTCTTATTGTTGAACCAAGCGGCCCCACCAGAAAGTTGGGCAGGAGGTAAGAAGCAAAAAAATGGGGGACCAGTGGCAACCACGCTGCCTCGTCTGGCTCCAGACATCCCCAAAAGACTTCAATGGTCTGTCCATTGATGCCGGCCGGTCTCTCTGCCCCGGGACGAGCCAGGCGGGCTTCCTGGATGAATGTGGCGTGCGGGCGCGTTGGCGCGCTGGCGCGTGGAGGCTGGGGCTTTCTCAACCAGATTTACGCGCTAAGCCGCGTGCGGCAAAGTGTTGGTACGATCCGGCCGCTGTGCTGCTACCAGGTCCAGACGGGTCCAGTGTGGTCTGGTCGGGTCGAGTCTGCTTTTCGTTTTCGACCAGGAATCTCGACACCCATTTCTGTCATGACCGGCATGGGCTGACGGGCTCTGACCTTATGGTTGCATCGCCGACCATCAAAGATCGGAGACGCCTCTGAGTCGGGAAAACTGCTCGATGGGGGACCCAATGCTGGCATCGCTTGCTGCAATCTGCGACGTCGCCGTCTGATACTGGTACTCACAGTACTTGAGGTAAGGTAGGTACCTACCTACCTAGGTACTTAGACCTACTACCAAGTAAAGGATGAAGTATCAGGTACCTACCTTACTTAGTAAGCAGGATGCAGTGCCGTGCATGGTGCCAGACGCCATCAGCCGCGGCAACAGATACGTCATTGTGTGCAAGTGCCGTATCCGTGAGCCACCATGATGTGGTTGAGCAAAGCCTTGGAGACGAACACTTGTGCAAAAGGTTAAGAACAACCGTCACGACGAGGTATCTACGACCAGACCGGACCAGACTGGACCGTACCGTAATTTAAGAGCCAAGTACCGTCACGTCACCGGCAACCAGAACTTGACTGGAAGGCGCATGCGGCGGCACTGAGCCTATGATAGCCCCATGCCAGCCAGCCAGCCAGCCTTGTGGCTCTTGCCAGTACCTGATAGAGACGGGAGGTAGGTAGTATGTAAGCAGCCTGCTGGCTGGTCCCTGGGTACGGGTTTCTGATTTTGTGCGGCCAACCGGACATCTGAAGTGCAGACTGGATTGATGAACGCGGCGGCGGCTGCACTGGAGTCTGGACCCTTGTCTGGGCCGACCACTGCATGACTACCTAGGTACCTAGCTGAGGCGACGTTAGTACTAGTGCCGAACGCATGTAAGGCCGCGCTCGAAGTACCGATACTTGTGTTCCACATACCGGGGCGCGCGTGACCTCATCAAGCGCGTTGGTTCCTTTGGCTATGAGAAATACGGATCGGGGTTCATCAAGTAAGTAAATACCTTGACGAATAAACCAGCAAGACTGTGAGGCTCGTGGGTGCACAATAACGGCTGGTACCGTACGTAACGACGTACCTAGGGTACCCTAAATTAAAGTACTCAGTACATATGTATGTATCCCTCATGCTCGCATGCAACATCACAACAACTCCGATTTTGGAGGCGGTTGTGATGCCGGTATCACGCCACGCTTCTCTGCTTTTAGACAAGACTACTGAGATCCGCCAGGCAGCCCCGAGCAGGGGGGTAGTTGCCACCGGCAGCCGCGGATGACGCTCTTTTGCGTTGCTGATCCGATTTTGTATGTGTGTATGTATTGATGTCCCAGCTGCTGATAACCGGCGCTCTTGAGAAACCAGACAATCGTGGTTGCGGAAAACTCTTTATCCGTCCCAAGCCAAGATGCAGCAGTTGTTCAATTGTTCGTCCGAGCCGGACAATTGCGGGCGAGGGTGTGTCACACACGTGACTATATGTATGTAGGGGGGATTCCCCACACTAGATAGTGAATAGGTTATCTTCTTCCTCTCCTATTATCCTAATAATTAGTAGTAATTATATATTGCTTATATAATAACTAAAAAACTAAAACTAAAATATACTTATCTTTATTAAAATTTTATTTCTTTAATATTTAGTAATTACCTTTCCCTATCTATTAATTAATATCTCTATAAATACTAATAAAAAGTTAAATTTTAATAGTATAATAATTATATTAATTTTTATAAGTAACTAAACTATAGTAAACTATAAAGAAATAGTAATAGTTTATTTATTATATTACTTTTAACTATAAACCTTATTTATATAAGGCTAATTAGTAGGATTTTTTAATTAAATAGCTAAAATAGTAATAAGCTTTTTAAAGAGTATTAATAAATTAAAAGAATTTAATATAGGATTTTAAGCTAAATTATACTATACTAAAATTAACTATACTTAAGGCCTTACTATTAAAGATTTAATTATAGTAAATTGCTTTAGTTAGAGAAGATAATAATAATATTAATAATATTTAGTGCCTTACTATATAATAAACACTCTTAGTTAATAGGCAGCTTTTTCTTTATATATAAACTTAAGCTAACACCTTAATAAATCTATAAAATCTATTAAGGGTATTATTAAGTTAGTTTTTAGAATTACTTATAGTAAAAATAATAGTATTATAAGTATTACTTTTATAAGTATTACTTTTATAAAGGTTACTTTTATAATTAGTAGAAGCTAAACTAAAGTTAAAAAGAAGTAAGGAACTAAGTTTAGCTTTAAAAGTTAGTAACTCCTTACTATTTCTACTATTATTACTAATTATATTCTTTAAATTACTAAAATTATTAGTGTTTTTAATATTATAATATTTACTATAATTACTATAATCTTTATTTATATACTTATCTTAAATAAGTTAGTAATCTAATAATAGTATAGATAATATAAATACCTTAAAAGATTATTAGTAATAACTATAACTAGCACCTTAGCTAAATATATTATATATTTTATAGGTTATAGTAAATATAATATATATATAAAGGTAGACCTAAAAAACTATTATATATATATTAGACTAATAAAGAGTTACGCTTAAATTAATCTCTTATTTCTTAGCACTAATATCTATTATATAAGCTCCTTTAAAGGCTTTAAATATTAGATTTTTTAATTTTAATATAAAAGATACTAAGGGATAAGGTATTATTATAAAGGCTAAGTTTACTATAATAATTTATAAATATATATTAGTATTTATATAGTATTTATAGAATATAATAAAAGCTTAATTTAAAAAAGCTATTAAAAAAGTTTAGATTTTATATTTTTAAGAATAGGCTTTAAATTAATATAGTTAACTACTAATAAATTCTTAATACTAATTACTTTATAAAGCTATACTTAAGATAATTTATATATAGCTAGTAAAAAGATTTAAAAAACCTTAAAAAGCTATACTTTTTTATATTAAAGTAGCTTAATATATATTATAAAAGTATTATACTAAAGAGGATTTAACTAACTTTATTTATAATATATTAAGAGATACTAAAGTATATTCTTAAGATAAAGTTATTTAATTAAGAATAGTATATTAAGCGTTTAATCTATATATTTAGTCTATTATTCTACTACCTATATCTAATATAACTATTAATATATATTTAGTTTAAATTAAAGACTAAGAATTAATTATCTTAGTAATAATAAAGAAGTAATATAAGTAAGCAGTTAACTAATAGTATTATAATATAATATAAAGTATATAGTTATAGGGATTATAACTATAGTTATAATATAGTTAGTTTATAATAGGTTACTATAATATATTTAGATATAGTGTGTTAGGGCAAATTGGTCGGGGGGCCGATGTGGCCGTAGCGCGGGATGCGGTTGCAACTAGGCAAGGGTAGGCCTAACCATCTAATTAAGGGGAAAAGTATAAGTAGAGAGTGTTTTCTATAGCTTTTCTTTACACTCTATAGTACGTTTTTATGCCTATCTAAAATATTAAAATATTAAAATAAGATCTTTATTATATTCCCCTTTTTCTTATATGCTTAGCTATTATATAAGCTTTTAAATTAAAAACACTTACTATTATTATAAAGTAAATATAATAAATTATCTAATTAAAAAGAGACCTATAATTTAAGACTAAAATTAAGCTTATTACTATATTAGTTATTATTATAAAGGAGGTATAAGAGCTATAGTATTTCTAAGGGAGGCTCTCTATTATAACTAAAGGCAAAAGAAGGCTATATAAGAAGATAAGAGTTTTAGTTATTATTTTTAGCTAAATAAACTATCTAATTATATAATAATTCTACTTCTAAGATTATTTCCTACGCCCTTTATGCATTTAACTCTATAGATCCTAAGGTTTGTTGCTAGTAGTATGGCAGCCTCTGTAGATCGCAGAGTTAAGTGTATTAGAGGGTTGTGTGGGTTTTGGGGTTAACACAATAGTAAGTAATAAGTATATAATCTATATAGATAGCAGTAGTATATAAGTACGAATAATACTATAAGCACTTCTATATACTAAAATTAATAACAGCTATATATAAATAATACTATAGGCACTTCTAATTATACTAATAGAAGTAGTTATAAATAAGTTTAACCTTAGTAAGTAAAGCTATACTTATAGTTTATATAGTAGCAGACCCTATATATAAATAGGTCTACGCCTTTTAGCACTATTAAAACGCTAGTAGTAATAGTAGTAGCTTAGCTATAGTAGATATATATTATTAAAAATCCTATAGAAATAGCATAATAAAAATAATAACCTTAGTAACTATAACTTAAGAATAATATTTAATTAGCTTAAATTACTAATATATAGCTAAATAAGAATATATAGGTAGATCTAAATATAAGTCTATAATTTTACTTAAAAGCAAAATAGTAATAAAACTATAGTAAGAATTAAAGCAGCGTTCTATATAATAATACCTAAATAAATATAGTATAATTTATAGGCCTATATTAGGTAATAGTTAAGAATTACTAAATTTATACTTAATAATTTACTTTTAATAATATATTATTTAGATATTTAAAGGAATACTATAGGATACTTAAATAGGTATAAGTAGCTTATAATAATATTTTAAACTATTATTCTTTATCTTAATAATAATATAATAGCACTACTTTTTAAGCGTAAGCAATAATAAAGCTAATAGTAGTTAAGTTAGGGGCATTTCCTACTCTAATAGAGTTATTAGCGCCTTAATATAATACTAATTATTTATTGTTAGTTTTCCAATTAATAGTCGATCCTTAGAGGGATATGGGCGTTGGATATGCATTTTATGCATAGACTTACCTCCGTTTTTGGATTTGTTTAAATGTGGATAAACCAGATCTTCAATTTGACATTTGCTAGATAGTGAATGGGTCATCTTCTTCCTCTCCCATCATCCTGATAGGGTGGCGGGGCTTGCAGCCTGTGATTGGCCCGCTTCTGGAAACCATGGCCCAAATCGGATCCCCAACATTGATGTTGGGTGGAGCGGTGGCGGCTGGGGCATGGCGCCCGCCGGGCAAGGTACCGTTACTTCCAGCCAGGCCAACCGGCTGCCGCCCCCCGCTGTAGAAGGCGCATGTGGTGGCACCGTTGACGTCTCGAGACTGCTCGAGAGGGCGCCTAGTCTGGTCTGGTCTGGTCTGGTCTGGTCTGGTCTGCTGGCCCGTTCAACTGGCGGCGCGGCTATCCCCAACAGAACTAAGAAAAATTGGCGAGCCCACGAGCGCCGCCCCAAGCCCGGCTGCAACGCCGCTGCAGCGTCCAAGACGGCGCCCCGCCAACATCCAGTTCCCCCCACACGCACCGCGAACACTTGAAGCCCGTCCCTGAAACGGAGCACCATGGAACACACAGGCATTGAAAGCGACCGAGACGATGCTCTGCTGGCGATATTAGTTGGGGTCGATTGAGTCTCCTGTCGCCGTCTTCATGGCCGCAGCTGGTGCAGTCAATCCATGTGGGCACTAGCCACCAGAGCCACTTCTGTTACGCGCCCGGTGTCCGGCGCCAGCCCCTCGTCCTCCGCAGCCTCGCAGACTGGAAGGTACCACTGACCGGACCAGACCAGACGCCTACAGCCAAGTACCTACTTACCCAAGTACCTAGAGGTAGCTACCAGACCACACCGGAGAAACACGTTGGGAGGAGCAGCGTGCCTGGCCTGGTTGCGTCGTCAAGATTGGCACTTTTTTTTCTTACAAGCATCCATACTCCTCAACTCCCACCCCTCCCGCCCTCCTCTCCTCTACTAATTCGCCTCTCACCTTTGCCATTCTTCCTCGACATCCTATCTTTCCCTCTCCGAAGCTCCTGTTCCTTGAGCCCATCCTAGGCGATTGCTAGCAGTTCTCAATTGCTGCTCGCCTGCTCAAAGCTTCTTCCTGCCGTCCTTGCAAACTGCCTCGCAATCCCGTTCGCCATCCCCGATCGAGCTTGTTGAGCACTGCGCATCCGACTAAACAATTGGCCTCGTTTTCTTTCTTTCTTTCTTTGTAATTCTTCTACAACAGCGCGGGCTTGCAAAGGAGACTTGTCATTCGCGCTGTTCAATTCAAGGTACGTGTTCTATCACACAAGAGTGAGCCGGCTGGTGTATTGCGGAACAAGGGGAGATTGTGACATACCACCAAGAACACTCCTTGCAAAACAAAGAGAAAAAAGAGAAAAACATGGAAACAGACAGAAAAGAAAAAAATTGTTCCGACCAAGCGAGTTGTTTCGCTAATTGAAGCACTCTTAGCAGATATTCAAGATACCCTCCTCTACAATTATTTCCCTCCTCCGAGAAAGAAAGAAACGAATAATCCATCATGTATGGCACTGGTACCGGCCCTCAAACGGGCATTTCCACCCCTAGGTCCAGCGCCTCTCTTCGACCGTTGACTCTTACCCATGGGAGCCTCGAAACTTCGTTCCTTGTTCCCACTATCCTCCATTTTCACGCTTCTCAGATCAAAGACCGTTTCGTCGCCAGCTTGCCGGCCGCCACGGATGAGCTTGCGCAGGATGACGAACCTTCATCCGTTGCTGAGCTGGTAGCTCGCTACATGGGATTTATTGCTCGGGAGGTTGAAGAGGGCGAGGACGATGCCTCTGGCTCATACGAAGAAGTTCTTAAGCTTGTTCTGAATGAATTTGAGCGAGCTTTCCTGCGGGGCAATGAAGCTCACGCGATTGCTGCCACTCTGCCAGGCATCGAGTCCAAGAAACTGGAGGTGATTCGCTGCTACTACATGGCTCGCGCTGTCTCAAACCGAACCATCAAACCTCATGAATCTGCCCTCTTCCGAGCAGCTGATGAGGAGTCCGCCAATATTTATACCATATTCGGCGGCCAGGGCAACATCGAAGAGTATTTTGATGAGCTGCGTCAGATCTTCCATACATATTCAGGCTTCGTTGGCGAGCTGATTACGTCTTCGGCCGAGCTGCTTCGGACCCTATCCACAACCTCCAGCGCAGAGAAGATGTTCCCCAAGGGATTGGATGTCATGAACTGGTTGCAACATCCCGAGTCCACCCCTGACACCGACTATCTCATTTCTGCACCCGTCAGCTTTCCCTTGATCGGCCTCGTCCAGATGGCTCATTACGAGGTGACGTGCAAGGTCTTGGGAGTGCACCCTGGTATGCTGCGGGAGCGTATCAGTGGTACGACTGGTCACTCTCAGGGCATCGTCATGGCCGCAGCCACTGCTGCGGCCGATTCTTGGGAGTCATGGCGCGAAATCGCTCGCTCCACGCTGTCCATCCTCTTCTGGGTTGGCACCAGAAGTCAGCAGGCCTTCCCCACGACGTCCATGACGCCGACCATGCTTCGTGAGTCCATGGAACATGGCGAGGGCAATCCAACTCCAATGTTGAGCATTCGCGACCTCTCACAACAGGAGGTACAGAAGCATATCGATGCCACCAACCAGTATCTCCCGCCTCATAGGCACATCAGCATATCGCTCATCAACAGCCCTCGTAATTTGGTCGTTACTGGCCCCCCGACATCTCTCTATGGTCTGAACTCCCAGTTACGCAAAGTCAAGGCCCCTACTGGCTTGGACCAGACTCGCATACCCTACACGGAGCGCAAGGTCCGCTTTGCAAATCGCTTTTTACCCATCACGGCCCCTTTCCACAGCAAGTATCTTGCCGAGGCCACCGAAATGATTGATGAAGATCTAAAGGACATCTCAATTGACGTCGAAGCTCTTGGGATTCCCGTCTTCGACACCAATACCGGCAAAGATCTGCGCACCGAAATCAAGGGCAACGTCGTGCCCTCTCTGGTTCGTCTGATCACGCGTGACCCAGTCAATTGGGAGAAGGCCACCGATTTCCCCGACGCAACTCACATTCTGGACTTTGGTCCTGGTGGTGTGTCGGGTCTCGGTGTTTTGACTAGCCGCAATAAGGAGGGCACCGGCGTCCGTGTCATCCTGGCTGGCACTGTTGATGGCACCATAAATGAGGTTGGCTATAAGCCCGAGCTCTTTGATAGAGACGAAGAAAACGCGCTTCGGTTTGCCAATGATTGGGTAAAGGAGTTTGGTCCCCGTCTTGTCAAGAACTCAAGCGGTCGCAAGTATCTCGATACTAAGATGAGCCGCCTTCTCGGCTTGCCCCCCATTGTGGTGGCTGGTATGACTCCTTGTACGGTTCCGTGGACATTTGTTGCCGCTACCATGAACGCGGGCTACCACATCGAGCTTGCTGGTGGCGGTTACTTCAATGGCGGCAAGATGACTGATGCCCTTCTCGAAATCGAAAAGGCCATTCCGGCTGGCCGTGGTATCTCTGTCAATCTGATTTACGTCAACCCTCGCGCCATGGCGTGGCAGATCCCTCTGCTTGGCAAACTGCGTGCTGAGGGTGTGCCTATTGAAGGTCTCACAATTGGTGCTGGTGTTCCTTCCATTGAGGTGGCCCAAGAATACATCGAAACTCTCGGTCTCAAGCATATCAGCTTCAAGCCTGGTTCCGTGGAAGCAATCCAAGCCGTAATTAATATTGCCAAGGCAAATCCTCATTTTCCCGTTCTCTTGCAATGGACTGGTGGTCGTGGCGGCGGTCATCATTCGTTTGAAGATTTTCACCAACCCATTCTGCAAATGTATGGCCGCATTCGACGCCAGGAGAACATTATTCTAGTTGCCGGCAGTGGGTTTGGTGGTGCCGAAGATACTTATCCTTACATCACCGGTGTATGGGCCAGAAAGTACGGATATCCTGCCATGCCCTTTGACGGCTGCTTGTTTGGCAGTCGCATGATGGTCGCCAAAGAGGCTCTTACCAGCAAAGCTGCCAAGCAGGCCATCATTGACGCCCCTGGCCTTGACGATAGCGAGTGGGAAAAGACGTACAAGGGCCCTGCTGGTGGTGTCATCACCGTGCGTTCCGAAATGGGTGAGCCCATCCATAAGCTTGCTACCCGAGGTGTCTGTTTCTGGGCCGAAATGGACCAGAAGATTTTCAGCCTTCCCAAGGAGAAGCGTGTTGCTGAGCTGAAGAAGAACCGTGAGTACATTATTAAGCGTCTCAACGACGACTTCCAAAAGGTTTGGTTCGGCTGCAACAAGGACGGCAAGGCCGTTGATCTTGAGGACATGACCTACGCCGAGGTCGTCCGCCGCCTGGTCGAGCTCCTCTACGTGAAACACCAAGAGCGCTGGATTGATCCCTCTTTCATTACTCTTACCGGCGATTTCATCCACCGTGTCGAAGAGCGATTTACCAGCACCACTGGCAAGCCATCTCTACTGCAGAATTACTCCGATCTGCAGGAGCCTTTCGCCGCTGTTGACAGGATACTTTCGCACTACCCTGAGGCTGAAACCCAGATCATCAACGCGCAGGATGTCCAGCACTTCCTGCTTCTCTGCCTGCGACCCACTCAAAAGCCTGTTACTTTCATTCCCTCCCTTGACGACAACTTTGAATTCTTCTTCAAGAAAGACTCGCTTTGGCAGTCTGAGGATTTGGATGCTGTCATCGGTCAGGATGTCGGCCGAACCTGTATTCTCCAGGGCCCTGCCGCCGTCAAATTCTCCAATGTGGTTGACGAGCCCATCAAGGATATACTGGATGGCATTCACGAGGCACATATTGAGTACCTCACTCGTGACATGTATAATAATGACGAGACTGCTATCCCCACCGTGGAGTATTTTGGCGGCAAGTTGGTTGAGTCTGAGATCCCCACGGACATGGAAGGTCTCACCGTCTCTTATGATACCCATAAGAACACCTACCGCCTCTCCTCTGCTGCCGGCTCTGCGTTACCTTCTGTCGAGTCTTGGCTGGCGCTCCTCGCTGGCCCCAAGCGAAACTGGCGTCATGCTCTGCTCATGTCCGATGTTGTTGTCCAGGGCCAGAAGTTCCAGACAAACCCCATGAAGCGCATTTTTGCTCCTACTCGAGGTCTGTTTGTTGAAATACACCACCCTCAAGACCCGGCCAAGACGACCATTATCGTCAAAGAGCAACCTCGACACAATCAATATGTTGATGTCATTGAGGTCAAGCTTGTTGGAGAAAACGAGATCCTCGTCAACATGATCAAGGACACCACAGCTCTTGGCAAGCCAGTTGCCCTTCCTCTCAAGTTCACTTATCATCCTGAGGCGGGATACGCTCCCATTCGCGAAGTCATGGAAGATCGCAATGATCGCATCAAAGAGTTCTACTGGAGGGCGTGGTTCGGTGACGAGACTCTGGACCTTGATGCTCCCATCACCGGTACATTCGATGGTGGTCATACAACCATCACCAGCGAGGCCATCAACGACTTCGTTCACGCTGTCGGCAACACTGGAGAGGCGTTCGTCGACCGACCTGGAAAGATTGTCAATGCGCCCATGGACTTCGCCATCGTCGTTGGCTGGAAAGCCATCACCAAGCCCATCTTTCCCCGTACCATTGACGGCGATCTGCTCAAACTGGTCCACCTGTCCAATCAATTCCGCATGATCCCGGGCGCGGAACCTCTCAAGAAGGGTGATGAGGTCTACACTACTGCCCAGGTCAATGCTGTCATCAACCAAGAGGCTGGCAAGATGGTTGAGGTCTGCGGCACCATTTTGCGCGATGGCAAGCCTGTCATGGAGGTAACCTCGCAGTTCTTGTATCGCGGCAAGTACACCGACTACGAGAACACCTTCCAGCGCAAGGTGGAAACTCCAGTCCAGGTTCATCTTGCCACCACCAAGGACGTGGCTGTCCTGCGATCTAAGCAGTGGTTCACCTTTGACGAGATGCCCAACGATATCGATCTTCTTGGCCAGACTTTGACTTTCAAGCTCGAGTCACTTGTGCGTTATAGAAACAAGAATGTCTTCAGCAGCGTCGAGACGCGCGGACCTGTGCTCTTGGAGCTTCCCACCAAGGAGGTCATTCAGGTTGCCAGTGTTGACTACGAGGCTGGCGAGTCACATGGTAATCCTGTCATAGACTACTTGGAGCGACACGGTTCCGCCCTGGATCAGCCCATCCTCTTTGAGAAACCTATTCCTCTGAGCGGGAAGACGCCCTTGCAACTCCGGGCTCCTGCTTCCAACGAGACGTATGCCCGCGTCTCCGGTGACTATAATCCCATCCACGTGTCCCGTGTCTTCTCGACTTATGCCAATCTTCCTGGTACCATCACGCACGGCATGTATTCCAGTGCTGCCGTACGTAGCTTGGTAGAGACGTGGGCAGCCGAAAATGACATTGGCCGCGTCCGCAGCTTCCACGCCACTTTTGCCGGCATGGTCTTGCCGAATGACGACATTCAGGTGAAGCTGCAGCACGTCGGCATGGTCGCTGGTCGCAAGATCATCAAGGTCGAGGTCAGCAACACTGAAACGGAAGACAAGGTTCTGCTCGGTGAGGCCGAAGTCGAGCAGCCAGTGACTGCGTACGTGTTCACTGGTCAGGGCTCGCAGGAGCAGGGCATGGGCATGGAGCTGTACGCCAGCAGTCCCGTTGCCAAGGAGGTCTGGGATCGTGCTGACAAGTACCTGCTTGACAACTACGGCTTCTCCATTACCGACATCGTCAAGAACAACCCCAAGGAGCTCACCGTTCACTTTGGCGGACCCCGAGGCAAGGCCATTCGCCAGAATTACATGGCAATGACGTTTGAAACGGTTGCCGCAGACGGAAGCGTCAAGTCTGAGCGCATTTTCAAGGAGATTAACGAAAACACCACGTCCTACACTTACCGCTCACCCACCGGTCTCTTGTCCGCCACCCAGTTCACGCAGCCTGCCCTGACGCTGATGGAGAAGGCCAGTTTCGAGGACATGAAGTCCAAGGGTCTGGTTCCTCGCGACAGCACTTTTGCAGGGCATTCCCTCGGCGAGTACTCTGCCCTCGCTGCACTGGCGGATGTCATGCCCATCGAGTCCCTGGTGTCCGTCGTCTTTTACCGTGGCTTGACCATGCAAGTAGCCGTCGAGCGGGACGCTGCTGGTCGATCCAACTACTCCATGTGTGCCGTCAATCCCAGCCGAATTTCCAAGACGTTCAACGAGGAGGCTCTGCAGTTTGTGGTCAACAGCATTGCCGAAGAGACTGGTTGGTTGGTGGAGATTGTCAACTACAACATTGTGAACATGCAATACGTCTGTGCTGGTGACCTGCGTGCCTTGGACACACTGGCGGGCGTCACCAACTTCCTCAAAAAGCAACAGATTGACATTGAGGAGATGCGGAGCAATATTGAAGAGGCCAAGGAGGCTCTCCGAGAGATCATCCGCGGCTGTGCTGATGCGACTCTGAAGAAGCCTGTCCCGCTGGAGCTGGAGCGTGGCTTTGCCACAATTCCTCTCCGTGGCATTGATGTGCCGTTCCATTCTACATTTCTGCGGTCTGGTGTCAAGCCATTCCGGTCATTCCTGCTCAAGAAGATCAACAAGACGACGATTGATCCCTCTAAGCTAGTCGGAAAATACATCCCCAACGTCACAGCCAAGCCATTTGAGCTGACCAAGGAGTACTTTGAGGATGTCTACAAGCTGACAAACTCACCCAAGATTGGAGCCGTCTTGGCCAACTGGGACAGGTACGCTCAGGATGACGATGGCAGGGCTGTTAGCGACAGCTCGTCAAGCGTGGGTTACGACGGTCCAGGAGCAGCGGCTTGAAGGACGGAATAATAATGCAAATGAACAATTAACGACCCCCGAATGGCGCCAATGAAAGGGAAAGGACAGAAAAAAAGAAAGAAAAAATCACCTAAAAAAAAAAGAGGGAAAAAAAAACAAATCAATGAGCAACACAATTTTATGAAGTAAAGGAACATGCGTCACTATTGTAGACCACCCCCTCCCGGTCTTGTTTTTAGAAGCTCATTAAGGCATGATTCTCGAATCCGATAGATGACTACGACTGACAGGGATGGCATCGGTTGTCATTTAGAAGATGTCGAGACGGGAAATTGTTTGAACGAGAAGAGATGAGTCTTTTTCGCGGTTGTTTTGCAAACAGGTCTTTTTCGCTTTCATGTATTTTTCGTGTTCAGTAGAGGAGAAGAAGTCTCCCGGTTCCTTAATATAGATACATTACTCGTGTAACATGACATGGCCACAATGAGCTAGGCTGGGCTTAATGAAACCAGACGGCCTTGGAGCACGAGAAAGAAGTGAATCAAAGGGAGCAGCCTGGCGTGGTTGTACTATGGCGCTAAGCCCAGCCGGGCCTGGTGTCCCCCACCCGGTTTCTCCACTCCTCGCCAATCGCCCGCCACGCCCATTCGTCAATCGGTCAGCCGTCGCCAGCCGCCAGCCGCCAGCCGCCAGCCGCCCGCCAGTTTCCAATTGTTTCAGCCGCCCGCCGACGAGCACCGCCCCGCCCCGTCCTCACTCCAGCGAGACGCCATACGTCTTCGCATACAGTCTCCTCGTCGTTGCACAAGGCCTCCATCTACATGTGACCCCCCCTCGCACCACAAGGCCAAGGCAGTCCGTGGTCGTGCTACAAACCGGCCGAGTACGACACTGCGTGCAAGCGACGCGAGCAAAAGAGCCCACCTTTGCGACGCCCGAATTGCGTACGCGACATTTGCTATATAGGCAGTCCTTGTCTCTCTAGAGTGGCATTTGTAGGTGGTGCTGTCTGGTGGGAAAAGACCTTGACGAGACAGGGACAAACGTGTTGAAAAAAAAAAAAAACACGAAAAGAAAAACAGAAACGAAGACAAGGACAACCGTGTTGAAAAGAAGAAGAGAAACAAATCAAGAGACAAACATGGTCCCTGCTGTACTCGCTTCCCATCCAAGACGGTTCCAGATCTTGCTGGGGACGTTTATCCACAGCAAGGCCCGTGATGAGTTGGAGTACTTGCACGATGCGGCTGTCGCGGTCGATGAGCAGGGCAGGATTCGCGCGGTTGTTCGGGACCGGGGGAGCGTGGGGGATGCGAGGGATAAGGTTTTGCGGTCCATGGGCTGGCGGATCGATGAGGTTGATGTTGTTGAGTGTGGCGAGGGACAGTTTTTCTTTCCGGGGTTTATTGGTATGTTGCCTTTTTTTTTTTTTTTTTTTTTTTTTTTTTCTCGCTTCCTCTACTTGGGTTGGAGATTTCGGAGAGCTGGCCGTCTTTGGCCCGATTAAGGGCCCCTGGTCTTGGACTGACCTGCTTATTCTTGCAGATACCCACGTCCACGCCTCGCAGTATCCGAATGTGGGCATCTTTGGTAAATCTACGTTGTTGGACTGGCTGGACAAGTACACTTTCCCCCTCGAATCCAGCCTCTCGGATCTTGCCAAGGCCAAAAAGGTCTACGCGGCGTGCATTCGGAGAACCCTCGCCCATGGTACAACCACGGCAACGTACTACGCCACTGTTGATGTGCCTGCCACCAACCTCCTGGTCGACTTGTGCCTGTCCATCGGGCAACGCGCTTTCGTGGGAAGAGTCTGCATGGACAGGAAGGGACTCTGCCCAGACTTCTACCGGGATGAGTCACCCGAGGCCTCTCTACGCGCTACCGAGGAAACCATTGCGCACATTGATAAGATTGACCCGGGATATGAACTCGTTTCTCCCGTTCTTACACCGAGATTCGCACCGGCCTGCTCCACCGAGGCTATGGACGGACTGGCCAAGATGCAGAAAGAAAAGTGTCTTCTTGTGCAGACGCATGTCTCTGAGAATAAAGGCGAGATTCAACTGGTCAAGGACATGTTTCCTGAGGCTAGCTCCTACGCCGCCGTCTACGACGAATACGGATTGCTTACGGCCAAGACTGTTCTCGCTCATGCTGTGCACTTGACTGAGGCAGAAGCAACTCTCATCTCTCAACGAGAATCAAAGGTCTCACACTGTCCGTGCAGCAATTCCTCGTTGACCAGTGGAGAAGCCAGAGTGCGGTGGATGTGGGAAAGGGGCATCGACGTTGGTTTGGGAACAGACATGAGTGGTGGCTACTCCCCCTCCGTTCTCGAAGCCGCTCGGCAGGCCACGCTGACGAGTCGCCATCTTGCCATGCAAATCGACGACCAAGAACGTCGTGAGAAGTGCAAGTTGACCGTGGAAGAGTCACTGTACCTAGCCACCCGCGGCGGAGCCATCTGCTTAGGTCTTGGTGACAAGGTCGGCGGGTTCGAAGTTGGCAAACAGCTCGACGCACAGCTGATCGGGCTCGGCATCGTTCAAGAGGATGGATCAAGGGCCGGCGAGGACACAAACGACTGGATAGACGCCGGCAATGTCGACATCTTCGGGTGGGAAACGTGGGAGGAGAGAATTGCAAAGTGGCTATACAATGGTGACGACCGAAACACAAAAAAGGTTTGGGTTCAGGGACGATTGGTACACTCTAGACGATAAAGTAATGACGAGATACGACACTGTGAACTGGTAAATGGTCATGATGATGAAGATATCGTATACCAGTCGAGTATCTGGAATATAGACGTCGAGGACATAGTACAGGCGACGCTAAACGGAGTACCAAGGAAATCATGACGTGCTATGAAGTACTATGTTCTCTTTATTATTTCTTCTTTCTTTCTTTCTTTCTTTCTTTCTTTCTTTCTTTCTTTCTTTCTTTCTTTCTTTATTTTTTCACATTTTTTCGTAAGTAGGCATTTCAAATAAATAGATGCTCATTGACACGACGAAATCTCCCGCTGTAGCTGAGCCATGCTGAGTCGACAAAGTATTTTCGAAGCCAGCCGGTCTGCGCTCTACGCATCCTGATCCGGTAACCAATGTTGTATGTGCTGTGATCTCAGCGGCCCGAATCCGCCTTTGTCTCTCGTGCCTTGTCGACTTGGAGCATTGGACGTTCTCGTAACTGTGCTGCAAGATGTGGGCAAAGATCGGACTATCCTGTCCAGCACGGAATTGATTTGGGCCGGAGCTGGCATAGTGATGTCGGTAAATGCACCCCGGATATGTGAATTGCTCACTTGTTGTCGTTTAGATATCGTGATCCTGACAAGAAGAAAGAACAGAAAAAGAAAAATAGATGCAGAAAAGAAGGACGGAAACTTGGAAAATCGTAGGCGGTACCTGTCCTAGGAGCACACGGTCGATGCACCGTCGCCCTTGAGACGTCAAAAGTGCAAACTGCGAGGACATGTCTGAAGATTCACCTCCGTGATGAGGGGGATTTCCGCGTAAAAGTTACCGATATCGGCCTCGCAGGCATTCGGGAATAAAACCCAAAGTCAAAATCAGGTGGCAGCGCCCAGGTCTGAATGAGGAAGGAGCGCTCTACAGCTCCGAAATGGTGCCAAACGCTCCTTCCCACCTTTTCGTGAAACACTTCACCCATTATGTAGCATTTAAATCACCTCAGTTTCATTGACGATACTCGGCATTGTGTTCAACTCATCTTTATTCACTATTTGGAAATCGTTGCCAACCTTTGTTTCCCCTGGTCCGTTAATTTTCGAGAACAAAACAAAAACGCCTTGAATATACGAACAATGCACAGACTCCCATGTGCGTCCCTTTGACCTGATTGTTTGCCTTCATTCCTTTGATTCAATCCATTTTTCAAACGTTCAAAAGTCTCGCGTTCAGTGCCAGTCAGCGTTCCATACCTCTGTTTTCTTTTCATCGCGAAACGAGTTCACTACTCCAAGCATAAGAAAAAAAAAACACCCCGATTTTCTCCATTTCTCGACTTTGCATTCTTCTGACCGACAAAACGATATTCTGCGAGATAATGCGCCCTGTGGATGCCAGATCCCTCAAAACAAACTGTAAAGGTTCGCAATTCAAGTCAAGCGATTGTCCCAGTCATTCTCGTTGTCCATGAGAATGATGGAATCGTTCAAAACACCATCTTCAACGAAAGAAAAAGCATCATTTGATTGACCGCCTTGGCTCTGGCCCTGGCCCTGGTCCTGGTCCTGAGGCTTGTCGGGTCCAGACTGAGTGATAGGATCAGCAATACCATTGTCGGGGAGAGCATAGTCGGTAATGTCGACGCCAGCATCGACAGCGGTATCGACAGCGGTATCGACAGCGGTATCGACAGCGGTATCGACAGCGGTATCGACAGCGGTATCGACAGCGGTATCGACAGCAGCATGGACAGTGGCATCGTCAACGATAGCATCGACAGAAGCAGCATTAATGGTAGAGGCATCGGCGACAGCCTCAGAGGTGCCACCGGCAGCAACTTCCATAGCATACTCAAGCATTTTCTCGGCTTGATCAGCTTCAATACACTGACGAACTGTGCGCTCATTTAGTGCCCGCTTCTGCGCAGCACGCTTCCTGTTGTGCTCGCTGCGCTTCTTTATGTCTCTCTTGCTCTTTTCTTTCTTTCGCCTCTCGTAGAAACTATCACGACTGTCGATGATCTTCCCATGGAGGCGCTGCTTGATAATCGGATTGATGCTGTCAAAGGCGTCGGGGCGACCACCTATAGCACTCAGTTGGGCTTCAAGCCAAGCTATATGAAGAGCATTCTGTATAAGGAGCTTGTTGGCATTCTCCAGGTTCTCGTTCTTGAGCCTGCGGCTTCGCTTTGCAGCTTCGTTGTTCCGCTCTCGGTCGACCCTGAGAGATTCTGCAGCGATTTCATTGTTGATCTTTTCGGCTGCAAGCTGCTCTGCCTTGGAGGCGTCTTCATTTAGTTTGACATAGTCGGGAAACACTTGCTTTGGTCGCATCTCTTCAATTGTGTTCTCGGGGAGAACTGGTGGATTTTCCGTGAGGTATTCCAATCGTCTGAGTGCTTGCAACTGAGCCTGTCGAATATCCGCAAGGTTTGGGACGACAAATTCGATTTTCAGATCTTTGAAAGTATATCCATGGAATACGCGGCCATTGAAAACACTGGATGCACCAGTTTCGAAAGTAGAACTGGGGACTTGAAAAGTGTGGTCCGATGGAGAATATAACTGATGATGACCAAATCCAGACAATCCAGACACGGGCTGAGTTATGCTGGCAAAAGGAAGACTCTGAGAGATGGCATGATTCTGAGCTGAGTTATACATGCCCTGGTTGCCGAGACCAAGATCACTGGCAGCCTGTGGCATGGCAAGACCTCCGGAGCCTGACCGGTGATGCATCATGTGAGGTTGGATGGACTGAACAGGCAGGAATGTGCTGCCAGAAGCTGTCTGGCCTCCCATCGGGAGACTCATGCCGCCATTGTTGTTGTTCTGAGTCGAAAGCAGCACAGATCGACTACGAAGATGTCGAACGGGTTGATTCTGGGTCCGCTCTGGTAGGTTTTCATTGTTATTTCCAGACATTGCCAAGATTTATCTGCAGAGAGGGCTCGAGTAGAGATTTGTTATTTTTTTTTTTTTTTTGGGTTGTTTGTTTTCCTTGAGATGACGAAAAACCAGAAACAGATGACGATTGAAAGCTGATAAACAATGTAATGGAATTCTTGGACTACAGCAGACACAGGATGATATCTTCAAGCTATTCTCGGGTGTGTTAGTCTCCTTTCTTTTTATACTTCTTGAGGTGACGACTCCCAACAAATGACAAAATCGTGATTCTCAAGAACATTTTGAAAATGATCATAGGTGACGATGACGGAGAGAAGTTTGCTTCGCACAAGAGAAAAACTGCGAAACCCCAACATGTAGCGAAACGGAAGTCTTCCTCGCCGTTGAGATGCTCTTCCTCGGACGAGAGTGGCGAGGTCGAATTGAGGGACCGTGGGCCAGGTCCAACCAAAACAAATAACGAGAGAGGAGGGATTCATACCTTGAACGACGTTGCTGAAGAAGACGAATAGCAGTGGGACGTTTCAACTCTTTTTCAACTACAAACTGACGCGTTCTGGGGTTTCGTTGTGCTCAGAATGACATGATTCATCAAGTGGTGGTGGTGCAAGAAAGGGGGGGGGGGTTTTGTGGCCGGCTCTTAAAGGCAGAAGTTGAGGGAGCCGCGAAGTCGTCTGGAACATGGTCGGAAGCTATGAATCAAAGCAGCTTTACGGAGGCGTGCGGTCTGCGAGCGGTTTGGCCAATTTCCACGCCCGCCGCCCTGTTGCCTACACTCCCCCCCCCCTTTCCACCGCTCTTCATGAAACTCTGATCGGGCTCAGAAGGGCCCTCTGATGACGACGACGGGAGCTCACGATGATCAACAGCACACAAATATGAATTATCTCCTTGGGCCACGTACACGATCTATTGGGTTGTGTAGCTTTCTCAAAGGACGAAACGGTGGAGACCGTGGCCACGCGGACATAATTCGCAGGCTCGAAGCAAGGCCGGAAGGTGACTACCCCTGCTGAAGAGGTCTCGAACGGTCGTCTATCTTGTGCTCGAAGGCATGTTTGCTATGTGTGCTGTGATTCTCGTTGTTTGCGGGGTGCCGAGTTCTTTGCAGGTGACGATCGAGTTTCAAGCACTTGCGGATGCCCGGACGTTCCACCTGGCAAAACAGCTGCAGAAGCTCAGATATCCTCCATCGATCTACATGGTTTCCAATTATTGTAGTCAGAGAGTAATTCTACGAGGCCCAAATTCTCTTTGTTTTCTCTCTCGCTCTCTCCTCTCTCTCTCCGCCAACGACCTACGTGTCGTCGAGCATTGCTCGTCACTCCATCCTTTACGTCTTCACCCTCTCCAGGACTTCTCCTCCGATATTCTACAATACCCGAGTCTTCGATGACGACGAAGTGGCTCTTGCCATATTTGATCGACTGAACGGGCGCATGTCGAGTCGAGACAAACGGTGGTCTCGCCGAAACGCAAGCACCAACCACGATGAACGTGGTCTTTTGAAACCCGTTCTCTAGCAAGCAGGACGGAATAAATGCGGAAAACACAAAACTCTCCCGTGGAAAACACTGTCCCGGCGGGAATTCTGCACCGTCGCCAGCTGTCCAAGCGGCCCGCAGAGAACTCCCAACAAGCGCGGCAGGACACGCCCCCAACAAGGATGAGATGATTTCGCCAAAAGAAAGGGACTCAGGCCACGACGTGACAACTATGCGTGTTCGCTCCGCCCCCCCTGCCAGCCCGAGCCAAAGCCCGATGTGCAGCGGCATAATTCCAGCGCGGAGCATGCGTCGTAGATTCTTGGAAGACCCCGGGGCAGCAGTTGGCGGCGTTGCTGACGGAATCGGAAGCCCACGTCCTTACGGGCTTGAGATGGGAACGGATGAAGGTGGGTTGACTGGGCATTTCGCCTACGAGCTGTCCTGGGAAACAAAGGGGAAACGCGTAGAAATGGAAAGAATATGGCGTGGGCGGCATGTTGGCGCGGTATGCTCAACTGATGCTTCTCGTCTTGCCTCCTTTCCCTTTACTCCTTGCCTTGTCTCCTGGCCCGAAAGAGGCAGGCTCTGAGCAAAAGGCAGGGCCACTATCGCTGCGTGGGAACGGGACCGCTGCGTCCTTTGCGTCGAATCAGAGGACACTCGCTAGATGGTACACGCAAAAAAAGCAAAACATGGTATTCAGCCCTATCGTATCTCCTAAAACGCGTTCCGCCCATCGTGATCGTGATTCACGCCCTGGTCCCTTGCCCGTCACGTCCTTCGTGGTTTCTTGCATAAAAACAAGACGTACACGTACCACGCCCTTCTTTACGTATACATGCGCTGAGATCGCTTTCGTGACAAAATGCGAGGGAATCAAAAAAAGAGGGGGGAATAGAAGAAGAAAAGGCAAAGAGGAAAAGCAGACGGTACAAAAAAAAAGGGGGGGGGGGGTAGGAGGGCAAAAATCAAACAGATGATACACATGGTACAACAATCAAATCATAGCGCTAGACCTGTCCCGTCACCAGTCCAGCGGTACAGTCCGAGGACTTCGCGTCGTCGCTGGAGCTGCTCGCCAACATCTTCGGGCATGTGTCCTCGGACTAGGGCCAAGGCACCACGCATGACTTTACTCAACTTGCGCTGTGCAACCAGTTAGCAGACCGCTTCTCGGATTCCCACGTCTCCTTTTGACCTTTCTTTTCTTTTCTTTCTTTGTCCAGAAAGAAGCGCAAGGGAAGGGGAGAGAAGAGGGACATCGAGTACATACCTGGTAGTCTGTGCTGAGCGTCACGACACACGCATCATGTGCTCGCACAACCGTCTCGCACGCCCGAACGACGTTTGGCGAGGCGTCTCCCTGCAGTTTGTCGGCCATGACGAGAAGAAGAAACGAGCCCTGCAGGAGGTAGACGCCGAAGAAAAAAGGCATCAGCTCCAGACCGGCATCGTATTCGAGGATGTGGCCAATGGCCTCCGCGGCAGCCACGGCGTGGCTCGACACCTTGGCGAACTCGGGCGACGAGATCCACATGTCCTCGTCGTTTAGGAGACTGATTGGGTCCCATTTGCCTTCGAGCAGAATGTGAAGGACGTGCATGACGTGTGTGCCGTAGGCCATGATGGTTCGGCTGTGTACCTCGGCCTCGGTGATGCGGCTCGATGACGTGTGCACGGAATGGGCGGACGGACTGCCGTTCGACTCGGCACCCCTTTGCGCCTCTACGTACCCCTTCAGCCCGCCGGACTCGCCCATGGCGCCGTCGATCTTGTGCGAGCCGCTTCGCGCCTCAAATCGCTTGAGGGACTCTTGGTAGGTTTCGAGGTGGCCTCTGATCTCCGAAACTTGTGCGCTCCATTCTTTGGAGGCTTTGAAGGCGGCACCAAACCTCGGGTGGTTTCTTGCGTGGTGAAGATCAACGATTTCCCCCAGGATCATCATGAGGGGTAAGAAAAAGCCGTAGAGGCTGTACCCTTTGAACTCGAATGGCAGCACACAGCGCGAGTGCCTGCCGCCGTCATCTTGGCTGCTGCTGCCGCCGTCCGGGCCAGCGGCGTGCGACGGGAAGTCTCCATTCTGCCAGGCCACGTCGTCGAGCGGCTGTTTCAGGCCCTCGCATTCCACGTCTAGCAGGAACAAAGGCCGGTTGTAACAGAGGGCCAGGTGTCGATCCACAATGTACACAAGCCACCAGATTCGCCGCCGTTCCTCTCGCCCTTCCTCGGTCACAAGCCCGGGTGTGTTTCTCAGCCGGTCGTGCTCGTCGACGCCGTCCGTGTCCATGTCGTGCTGATCGAAGCCCGACCCAAGCGCACTTGGAGGCAGCTCACGGCCCAGCTTAAGCTCTCGGGCCAGTGACCAGGCTACGTTCCACCATCGCAAGCTGGATCCCTTGTATTCACTAGCTGACACGACGGTTGCCAGGTGGATGTATGTGACAAGATCGTCGAGTTGCCTGGATGCTGCAGAGGCGTCAGGTTGGCCAACGAGAGCAGCGTCGATGCTGCCCAGCGCCCCTAGCGGGTCCAGAGCAGTCCTTACGGATCCTGGACTGCTGTCCGAGTTGGACGATGGCTGAGCGGACGAGCTGTGCATCATGGGCTTCAACAGCGAGATGGTCAGCTCAAGCAGCTTGTGGCAAATCTTTCCCCGCGTAGTGGGAACGCTCGTAAGCAGAGGAGCCTCGCTGGTCTGCGCGGCTACCCACAGCATGCTGGCCAGCAGAGCGGGTTGACATTTCCTGGGTTTCGTGGGGTGACAGATGGCCCTTTTCCGGAAGACGGATCCGAGAATGTACGGTGACATGGGATGCAATGCGGTCGGCCGTGAGGACGCAAAGTACAAGTCGATCAAGTCGCACGCCAACCTGACGGGCATAATGTTGGACAAGTGAGGCAACAGAGGTTGCAGAACTGGATACCTCAGTGCATTGTGTCCAAAGTCATTGCCGTGCATTGGTGGCTGAAATTGGCTTGGCGGTGATGACATGGGCATGGCCCATGCCGGTGACGCCGCGGCGCCTATCGGATGGTATCCGCCGATGGGGCTGGCACTCATTCTGAAATTACCTGGGTTGTGGAATTCGGTTGGACTTTGGCCCATCATGCCGAAGGCCATGTCGGGATAAGGGTTGATGCTGCTCTGGTGGGCATGAGTGGTATAACCCTGGCCACCCCCCATCATGTCGTCACTGGCCAAGCTTTGCCTGTCGTAGCTCGTCGACATGTTCGCATATCCGCTCATATGCATCGGTCGTCCGCCGTTGAGGCCGTCGGACGTGATCTGGATGGGATGCTGCATGTGATGGTGATGATGGTGATGGTGATCCGGGATGTCGCCATAGGGCCCTGGCGTCGAGGAGGCGGATTGTCCATGATGAAACTCAGGGTCGATGGCGCCGTTGTCACCAAGTGCGTGGTCGTGCGCGGCAGTGAGACTGGTGGTGGACATGGAATCGCTCTTGGTGCTGTCGAGGAGGTGATCACTCCTCTCGTCGGTAACCGGCGAGTGGCTGGATTCTTTTCCGTCGGAAACATCGCCGTGTGAATGGGAAGTCACGGCGGCCGCCTGAGCAGCAGCTCGCTCGGCAAGATCCTTTCTCGAAGCCTTGCCGCGCTTCTTCTTCTCGCGCATGTATTCGCAACTGAGGCCGAATTCTATCAAGAGGCGTCAGTCAGAGTCGACGCCGCGCAGGTGCACTGCAGGGGAGGGACCAGTTCCTCTCGCCAAACACCCCGCGATCAGAGAATCAGAGACAGCAGAGACGGAAAAAAAAAAAAAAAAAAAAAAAAAAAAAAAAA
>SRPV01000175.1:0-31379 GCA_018360135.1 Claviceps sorghi | reverse complement strand
TTCCGTAAAGCCCTCTAGAATTATTATATAAATAAGCTCTTTAAGGTGGCTATTTAAAAACGCACCTATAAAGTCTACTTGCTCTATTTCCTAGTCCTTTATAGCTATTAAAGCTAATAAAATCTGCTAGCTAAAGGGAATACTAATAGCAGTAAAAGTATTTATATAATCTAAACCTTTTATTTATATAAATCCTTTTATAATAAGCTATACTTTATATTTTAGAGGATTATTTTCTTTATCTCTCTTTATCTTTAATACTAAGCGATTTTTTAGAACTTTTTAGCTTTTAGAGACTTAGTCTGCCTCTATAAATTCAAAAGTTCCAGCCTTTAAAAGTTATTTAAATTTGCTAAATATAGCTTTTAGCTATTTAGCTTTTTCTAAGGAATTTAAAGCTTGCTTCTAGGTCTTAGGCTCACTATTAAGCATATTTTCTTTTGCTTTTAATTGTGCCTTATAGCAGATTTTTTGTACTATAGCCCCTATATTAATATCTATTTTTTCTAGATTTAAATCGATTTTTTTAGGCAATAATTGCGGAGAATTTAAGGAAATTAGATCCCTAGGGCTAGGGGCTTAGCTAAGCTCTAAATTAACTATCTGTTTATTAGCTATAGGGTAATCCTTATTACTAAGAATAACCTTATTAGGTTATTATTGTTCCCTCTCTAAGGAATTACTTTCTATAGAAGGGTTAAAGGGTTCTAAAGCCTTAGCCCCCTCTAAAAGTATAGAGGGTTTTAGGGCATTTTTAGTGGGAAAATCCCCCTCTAAAGAGCTATTCCCTATAGAAAGCCTAGGAAGGCTACTAGAAATAGGGCCTATAGGTTCTATAATTTTAAGAAAGCTAGTTTTTGTTATAAGCTTCTTAGAGGGAATATATACTATATAGGTCTTAGAACCTGCTATAGTAATTAGCCCTTTAAACACAGTCCTAAGGGCTAGCTTTTAAGCTTTAGGCCTTTTTTTTAGTAGAATTAAGACCTTATAATAAGAGCCTATAGCTCTAAGAGAGCTATAATTAGGCCTAAAAGGCTTGTTAAAATTATTAGCTAATAATTGTGCTAAGCACGCTTGTTTTATAGAATTAGCTGATAAATTTATAGAATTTAATACTAAAAAAAGTGTAAAATTCTATAAAAATAAAGGTAAACCGGACTAATATAGGGTAGCCTATAATCTATCTATAATAATATAAATAGAACGCTTAGCTAATCTATTTTGCTTATAAATATAAGGGGAAGAAGTAATAAATTTAATCCCCTTTTTAGCTAGCTAGCTCTATAAAGCAGAATTAATTTCTTTACCTTTATTAAAATATAGATATTTAGGGTAGGTTCTAAATTTATTCTTTAGGGTTCTAAAGAAGCCTTTTATAGCTAAAAATACAGTAGGGCCTTCCTTATTAGAAATTTATAAAGCCTACCTAAATTTAGTCTTTTAGTTTACTAAAAATAAGTAAATTTAGTGCCTATTATAAGAAATAAGGCTTATTTTTACTATATCCCCCTCTATTCTATTAAGGGCTTTAGGGGGGTTAGGGATAGGATTTTTACTAAGCCTTCTAACTGCCTTAGTTTAGTTGTAAGCTAAGCAGTTAAAATCCTTATCTTTAATACTAAAAAAATCTAGTATTCCCTTAGCTAATTAGCTTATTTTCTTTAGAAGGCTAAGCCCTAAATGCCCTAGCTAAATATACTAAATTCCAGCTAGTGTTAGCAATTTTTAGTATAAATTAGGCTCTAAAAAATCACTTTTAGTGCCTAAGGGTGGCCTTTTAGGCCCTATAAGGCCTTCTTCCTTAGCTCCTTACTAGGTCCCTTTTAAGAAGCTATAGGCCTCTTAGTAAGGCTTTAGCAAACCTAAGAGCTTTAAAATTCCTTTAGTTACCTTATAGTCTTTTAAAGCCTTTAATAAAATAATAAGAGGGTCTGCTAGAACCCTCTATAAATCCTTAGATTTAGGGACTAAATCTTGCAATTTAAGGGCCTAGCTTAAGGCTATAGGCATTAAGGAAGAAGGGGCTATAGAATTAGGGGGTTTTAAATTACTAAAATCCCCTAATTCTTTAATTTTAGCAGCTTTACTAGCCTAAGATAGCTCTTATAAAGGTATTTCTACCTCTATAAGGTGGCTAGCTTAGTAGCAAAAGTAACTATTATAGTGGCTAAAAGAGCTACTATTAATCCTTAAAAGGGGTGTATTATTATCTTTTACTTAGAAGAAAAAACCGTGTTTTTTAACATTTAAAAGACTAATATAAGACCTATTAGCTAAATATAGGGCATTTTTACTTATACAGCCCCCTGCTAAATAGTGCTTTAATCCGCTAACTATATTTATATTTAAGTCTAAAAAATATAGTGTATTTTAAAGAACTAAAGGCCTATATTTATTAGGGTTTTACTAGTAAAGCACTAAAAATTTAGCTTTTCTAAATCCTTTTAGATAAATAGGTCTACTACTAATAGAAATAGGCCTAGCCTATCCCTTTTTATAAGGTATATAGCCTATAAAGTGCTTTTTAGAATTAACTAAGTGCACTATAAAGCTTATATTATAAAGAAGGGCATTCTTTATTACTTTATAGCTAAAATTAAAGGCCTTAGAAGATATCTTATCTTCTAATTTTAGCTTACTTCTAGTACTAATAATACTGCTAGAATTAGAAGATTCGCTACTAATACTAGGGCTGCTAAGTCTATTAAGGGGCTTTAAAAAGCTACTAATAAGGCTAAAATTACCTAGCATAAAAGCGCCCTTTTAGGTCTTATCCTTAGCCTTTTTAAAGGATTTTTCAGATAATTTACCTTTCTTTTTCTTAGAAAAGAACTTAAAATTTCCCTTATTTTCTTTAGGGTTATTCTTCTTATTCTTATTCCTTTTTAAATTAAAATTAAGAGTCTTATTTTCTTTAGATCCCTTATGTATAGATTCTTTAGCTCTATAATTTAAAGCTTTAGCCACTATAGAGCTCTTATCTCACTACTTTTCTAGTAAGTCTACTATTAAAAATTACAGATTTAGTGCCCCTATAGGGATCCCTAGGGCCTTATTAGTCCTTATAGCAAATCATTACCTTTCTGCCTATTAAGGAAAAGTAGACTTTAATGCTTATAAATACTAATTTACTTAATCTATAAGCTTTATAAAAACACTAGAAATTGCTAATCTAGCTAGTAAATTATTAAATAAAGCATTAAAAGCCTCTAAGGATCCCTTATAACCTTAAAAAGTAAGGCTATAAAATTAGGAATATAGGGAGCCACATTATATTTTAGCACTATAAGAATACTACCTTTTTAAAAGGCTAAAGGCTTCTGCAAGGTCTTATTGCTAAATTATAGCAGCCTAGGGGCCCTTAGAACAGCTATCTCTTAGAAGTATAAGAATAATAGCTTAGTTAAAATCACTTAAATTACTAAAAAATCCCTTAGAATTATTTAGAAAATTAAGCATTTCTAAAGCCCTAAATTAGATAGCTAGGGCTTATTTTTATAAGTTATAGTTTTCTAGTCCCTTAAGCCTTATAGCTTCTAAGAAGCTATATACCCTTTTATTAAATTCTTTAATAACTAATTTATTATAGAAATTTAATATATTAGAATTCTTTTTATAGCTTACACTTCCGCTAGAATTAGGATTTTTTAGCAGTTCTACTAGCTTAAGCTTTAGGTTATTAGCTATAGCAATAGCTAAATCTTCTAATTTTTATAAAATATTAGTAATACTTAAATTCTAAACAGTAATTTACTAGTTTACTAAGTTAACCTAAGCCTACTCTTAGCTTTTAGCCTAAGGGCCTAAATTTATAGGTTTTATAGCTACTAAAAATTAAAGAGAAAATCTCTATAAATTTAAAAATCTATAAAAATGCCTATAAAGGTTTTAATTTTATAGGTCTTTACTTAGAAGAAGGAATTTTCTAAGCTTAGTTATAAAAGAAAAGATTCTATAAGGTTCCTTTTTATAAAGAGAAATAGCTCTATAAGCTCTTTTATAAAAATAGGAATTATTCTATAATTTCTTTTCCTTTTTATAAAAAGGAAAGCTTCTTTTCTTATAGATTCTATTTTTTATAAAAGTAGAATTTCTTCTATAACTGTAATTCTCTCTGTTTTATAAAAGGGGAGTTTTCTCTTAGTAAATTTATTCTATTTTTATAGAAGGAATAATAGCTTCTAAGTCTTTCTTAGGTCTTTTACCTAATATAAAATATTAAGTAAATTTCTAAAGAATTTTCTAAATGCTTTATAAAATTTAGTAAATTTTTTAGGTATTAGAAAGTTACTTTTAAGCTTATAACCTATTAAAAATAAAGGGTTTATAAAGGCTTTTACTTTCTAAATTACTAAGGTAGTAAGGCTTAGTAAGCTAAAAGCTAGAAGGGCTTTACAGCGCTATAGCTAAAGCTATAGGCCTTATAACTAATATTAAAAGCTTAATACATAACTTTTAGCACTTAAAATACGCTAAATTCTAGCTTATAAAAGGTAGTAGAATTTTCTTAGATTTTTATCTAATTATCTAATATTATAGGTAGTAGGCTTAGATTAATAGTTTATATAGTTAGTAGGCAGCTAGTAAGAGGGAATGTCTTCTCCCTTATATACTTTTTAAGCCTATTAAAGGCTTAGCCCTATAAAAAGAAGCTTATAAGCTACTTTTTATTTTTTATAAAATTTATTTATATAGAAAAATAAAAAAATAGACTTATAGCTATATAAATAAGGTGCTAATATACTCCCTAAAAGTTAACTTAGTAAAAATTAGTATATAACTTTAAAAATTAAAAAAATTAACTAATTATATAAAAAAATTCCCCTTATTTTAGTAATAAAAATGCTAGTTATAAAATCTTCTATAACCCCTTAGTTATTATATAAATTAGCTATAAAGTGCACTTTAGGGTAGCCTATTATATAGCCCTTAGGGTAAGCAGCTTAAATCTTTAAGCTAAATTTTAATTACTTACTTAGTTGCTATAAAAATTAATTCTAAAGTCTTACTAAGCTTAATAAACTATTAGGTTCCTAATTAGGTATATACTAGCTGCCTTAAGGCATAATTAGAAGGGAAAAGGCAAGAAAAGTGGGGCGCTTATAGCTGTAAGCTACGAGCGGAAGAATTAATTCTGTAGGCGCTGCACGCAGCTTAAGGCCGCTTACAACGCTGGCAATAGCTAAGAAAAGCCCTCTAAGGGTCCCTATAAGGGTCCCTATAAGGCAGGGGCTAAGGGTCACTATAAGGCCTGTTGAGAGGCCTAATAGATAAGGAAGTCCCCTGAAAATAGCTGTTATTTTCAACAAAAGATAATAGCGCTACTAATATATTTTAGTAAATAAAAAAGCTATATTTAATATAGTAATATACTAAGACTATATTATATATAATAAGTAATATAGCTTTTAGTAAAAGGTAGTAGTAAAGGTAATAGTAAGTAAAGGAAGCCTTTAAAAGCTTAAATAATAAGCTAAATTAAGAAGTAAACTTTTATTAAAAACTTAATAAGTCTTAGCTTTGTATCAAGGTATAAGCAAATTCTAAATACTATAATATACTTACTAAGGTAAAGCTAAAGCTTTTTTTAACTGCTTTTTCTTAATATTTATAGTAAAAATAAATAACCTTTTAAATAACCTTAGCACTTACTTTAATTCTATAGTATTTCTTAATAAAGATAAATTTATAATAAATAAGATTTAAAACTTTTTTTTTTTTCGCGAATTCGCCTGCACCATAATAGCGCTACAGAATTAACTTTAGTTTGCTTAAAAAGCTAATAAAAAGATTTACCTTACCTATTTACCCCTCTCTTTAATAGTATATTAAACTTAAAGTATAGAAGCAGTAGGTAATATAATAAATATTATTATAAATAGTAGGAATTATAGCCTCTTTTAAAGTTACTATAACCCCTTTATTAATTTAGGTAGGATTATATTTAGTAACTAAGTTAAGCCTATATTTAATATAATATAAAACTAAGTATTAGTATTGTTGGTCTGGCTGGTATTATATATAATAAAAAGGGGTGATAGAAAAGGGTCTAATTTAGCTTGTTTTATAAAGGTTCTAAGCTAGCTTAAAAGGTCGGAAAAGGCAGGAAAAGTGGTAGTGTTATTAGCCTACTTTTCCCCCTAAGTGCAGCCTTATATTCGTAGGGATACACCTAATAGAAGCGCTACTCTCGCTCCTATTAATCTACTTAAGCTATACTAAGGTTCTTTTATAAGGGGTAATTTTAACACTTATAAATTCTCTCTTTTTTAAAGAAAAGGAATTGCCTAAAGAGTAGCCTAAAAAACAAATAAAATTTAAAGTATTTACTTTTATAAAAAGGCCTTTAATTAGTTAGCTTTATACTAAACTAATCCTAGGCTGCTCTAACTATAAAAAACACTATATATATATATAACCCCCTTAATCCTACTTATTAGGCTACTTCCCTCTTAACCTATCCTTCCACTTATATTTTAGCCTTATTTATATTAATAAAGCCCTTAAAAGCCTTATTTAGCATTGCCTTTATTATTAAGTCTATAATATTATTTTCCCTATTAATCTAATAGATCTCTATAATCTCTTACTACTTATATAACTACTAAAGGGCTATAATATTAATTATAAGCCTCTTTTCTTTTATTATTTCTAACTTTATAAGGCATTTATATAGTAAAAAAGAATCTATATAAATAATTGTTAGTATTTATAGAATTTGTAACTTTTTAGCGATTATATTTAATATAATGCCTACTATATAGGTAATATTAGCGCCTTATACTATTTTATATAGCTTTAATATAAGAGCACTTCTTATAACTCTCTTACTTTTTATTAAGCTATATATAATAATATTGCTATAGAGCTTAAATTTAGTATTAGTATTATTTTTTTTCTTATTGCTAAGGATTATTATAAAGCTAATTTATAAGCTTAAGTTTTTATTATTTATAAAAAAACTATTAATAAAAACATATAAAGCTACTAATTTAAGCTTAAGTAAAATATATTAAATTCCTTATTTAGAATTATTAATCTGCTATTAAATTCTTTTATTAAGCTTATTTATATTAGTTTAGTTAGGGTCTTAAACTTATACTATAACTAAGAGGTTAAAAGCAGCTTTAGGTTAATAGATTATTAAGATATATACTTTATAAGCTTATTACCTTATATATTCTGCCTTTATATTTAGCTTATTAGTCTTAACTATTATAAGCTTATTGCTTTAGCCTTTCTACCTAACTTCTATACTTTTATTTTTATACTATAAGAGAATATAGCTATTAAAAATAAAGGGTTCTTTAAACATTAGCTTTTACTTTAGTTTTATAGTAAACCTAATGTTTTTTAACTTAGCTTCTTCTTTCTTAAAAAATATAGTATTACTAAGGCTAAGGGTGTTATTAGTCTACATTTTAATAATACTAAAGTTTAGGTTCTTATTTAAAGTAATTAATAAGTATAAGTTATAGCTTAAGATTATTATTATAAGCTTTTCTTAATAATACTTTATATAAGTTACCTACTAATAGGTGCTTACCTTAGCTATTCTATAAAGTAGCTTAATCACTTCTATAATTATATTAGTAGGATATAAATAAGTAATTTATTAAGGTAACCTTATAATAATTAGCCTATTAAGCATAGTCTAAGACTATATATAGGCTTATATAATATTTTAAATCTATAAGAAAATATCCTCTTTTGCTAATAATAGTGCTAATGCTATAATAAGTTATTAGCTAGCTTATTAAATTATTAGTAATTATATAAGAATTATATCTTTTCCTCTATTACTATACCCTTAAATTACTAGCCTTAATTTTTTATAAGGCTTATTAATGCCTTTGCCTTTTACCTCTTAAACTATATAAGAGTTAAAAAGGTAGTAATTTCTATGTTTTTTTAGGTTAAAAGCAATAAATCTAAAGACTTTATAGGATAATAAGGCATTAACCTCTTTTTTATTAGACTTAGCAAAGGGCTTACCTTTATTAGTTATTTTGCCTTTCTTCCTAAGGTTTACTATAAGCTAAAAATTATCCTTTTTCTTAGTAGTTAGAAAGGTAAAATCCTTAGTATTATCTCTATAGCTATTACTAATATATATAGTAGCTACTATTTTCTTAGTTTTATTCCTTAGTGCCTTCCCTTTTTCCTTCTTTTATATACCTCTCTTTTTTAAGTCTTACTATAGTAGTATCTTAAAGTTAGTAAAAAAGGGGTGTATAATACACTTAATACCTTCTTATCTTATTAATTATATCTATAGTAAACTAATATAAGGGATATTATTTTAATATCCCTTACTTTCTTAGTTTATAACTTACTAACCTATAGTATTATTTACTATAGGCCCTTTATACCTCCCTTAGGAAATAATATAATTATACTAAAGATAGTAATTCTTTATAGTATTAATTACTATAGGCGCTTAAGAGGCACCTTAAGGCTGCCCCTTACTTATAATAATTATTACTATAGGGACCTTATAATAATACTATTCTTCTATAGTAGTAATTACTATAAGTATATAAGAGGCACCTTTAAGCTGCCCCTTACCTATAGTAATTATTACTATAGAGACTTTAGTAATAGATATATTTATTATCTCCTTAATATTATCTCCTAAGATCCTTAGTATAGTAATTATTACTATAAAAACCTTTTTTAGTTATTCCCTTTCTTTTTTTATAAGTAGTACTACTATAGCCCTTTTAGCTTATACTAAAGGTAACTTTATCCTTTTATAAAGTTCCTTCTCTTCCTTATTTACCTCCTTCTCTTTCTTATTTACCTTTATCTTTTTCTTATTCTCCTTCTCTTTTAATATACTAATAACCTTATTATTATTAGTTAGTTTTATTATATAAGGCTTTATAACTATACTTTAAAAGTCTATAAAGCTATTAGGTATTGCTATAGTATAAGTCTTATTATTTATAGCTAGCAACTTATAGGGACTATACTAACTACCTTTCTTACGCTATACCCTTATATTAAATTATAATAGTAGCTTATAGGTTAGGAAAGTATTTAGCCTATTCCTTATATATAATATATTATAAAGTTACTGCTTTATAAAGCATTTATAGGCTTTATTAGTAGCTTTATAAAGAATTACAGCCCTTTAGGTTATTAAAAGGCTTAGGGCTAATTTTATTATTATCTATAGATATATTCTTAACACTAATAGGGTTAGCATAAAACTATTAGGTTTAGCAGAGTTATTAATAGCTTTAATAGCTATTTATAACCTTTAGCTTAGTATAAGAAAGTTACTAAACTTAGCCTTAATAATATTATATACCCTTCTTAATAAAGCGTAATAGCGTTTAACCTTTCCTATACTATTATAGGCTTTAATAGGGACTTTGCTTATATTAATAGCTATTAACTATATTAAGTAGTAGAATTCTATAGAAGCAAATACTTTTCTAATATTATAAATTATTTAGTTTAAAGGCCCTAAATATATATTAATCTAACATTCTTTTAAGGCATTCTAAATATTATATACCTTCTGCTTCTTTAAATTAAGGAAACGTATAGCTTAAAATAAGGTTATAGCATTAATAATATATAAAATAGGTTTATTATTAATTTAGAGGATATTAATAATAACTTTATAGTTAAATTTATAGTCCTCTTTTAACATAAACTTAAACTTACTAAGGGATTTACTATAAAGTTAATATTAGTGGCATTTATAGGTTAGTTTTTTAATAATTCCTATAGTTATATCTTTACTAGCTTATTATAGTAGCTAGCTTAGTTATATAATAAAAGGGTGACTAAAGTAGTAGTAAAGTTAATAAATTTCTTATTTTAAGAGGTAAAAAACCTTAGCTTTATTAGCTTATAAAGTCTACTAAGGATATCTCTATTTGCAGATAATTAGGACTTTTATTAATCCTTAAATTAACACATTTTTAATATTATTAAGCTTCACTTTTATCCTATTTATATCTATAATATAATACAGAAATAGTGTTAGTAAGCTAAAAATATAAAAATTAATAGTGCTAAAGACTATTAGTACTTAAAGGATACCTAAGAATTTTACTAATTCTATACTAAAATTAATAGTGTATTAATCTATAGCTTTAATTTTTAGGTAAGGCATTAACTTTATTAATGCCTTTACTTAGTTAAGTTTAGTAGTTAAAATACCTATAGTATTAGTATTAGGTATAATTCCCTAAAATACCTTATTACTATATCTTTCTTTTAATATAAAGCACTAAAAGTTAGAGTTATTAGTGTGGTTATAGGGGTTATCTCTTAATAAAGTATATTTAAAAGTATTATTTTTAAGTATCTTTAAGAGTTAAAATCCTTTAGAAGTTAGGGTTTATAACATATTTATTAGCAGCTTTAAAGCTAGCTTTATATTTATAATAAGGGTTATAGTAAAAAATTATATAAAGGTTAGCTTTAAAGGGTTTTATTACTCTTTTTCTATAGTAAAGAAGGCATTAATAGCTTACTAAGCTAGGTAGTCTCCCTTATTATCTTCCTTTAGTTCTTTATTACTATATTCCTTTAAAATGCCTTTAAAAGCTTATAAAAAGGTATTATAGCTGCCTTTTATAGATAGCGTCTTATAGTTCTTACTCTTTTACTACTTCTCCTTTACCTTTTGCTACTTATACTTAAGGTAGTTAGTTAACTAATAGCTTTATTTACTATAAATAAAGCACTTATAAAGAAAATATAACTTTCCTTGCTTTTATATAGAAAAATAGGACTTATTTACTTAGCTATAATAGCGGTTTATAAAGTAAGCCTTATTATAGTTACCTAAATTACCTATTTCTATAATTTATTACTATAAGCTAATAGTCTTATTAACCCTTAAGTATTTTCTAAGGTTTTTAAGCACTCCTTTAAAGGTTAGTATATAGATAAAGAGTGCTAATTTATACTTAAGAATGCTATTAATAACTATAATTAGCTAACTTTAAAGCTTTATATTAACTATATTTAGTAGAAAAAGGCTATAATAGATTTTCTTAAGTTTAGTAATAAGAAGCTTAAGGTACTATAACTTAGTTTTATTAGGGTTATTAGTAATAATTTTGCTAAAAGTAAGTCTATTCTATTTAATTTAATAAAATTACTAATTACTTTCTGTTTTAAAGTAATTCTTTATATAAGTTATAAGCTTATAAAATAGTAAAAATCTACTTAAAAGTGTATTAAGATAGAAGGTAAGGGTATTTTTTATAAGTATTATTAGGAAAGCTTAGGGCTAAACCTTTTATAAGATATTGCCTCTTATATATATATTAGTAAAGATATTAACCTTTAAAGTAATAAAGTTATATATCTTACTACTATATTTATCTTCCTTAATATATCCCTTAATAAAGTCTCCTAAAATTTAGTAGATTTACTTATTTATAAAGTTATTAAGAGTAGGTATTTATAAGTTTCCTTATAGGTTTTATCTCTTTTATTAGTTATTAAGGTATTAACTTTGCTAGCTTTTAATAGGTTTTAGCTATCCTTTAAGTTATTTAGGATAGTATACCTAACTTTATAGTTTAAAGAGTCTTTAGAAGCTTTCTTATAATAAAGGGAAAGCTAAAGGGACTTTTTTAGCTTATAAAGTGTAAAAAGGGAGCTCTTATATATATTATATAGCTATATAAAGTTCTTATATATTTTATAAGCTAATAAAAGGGTTTTATATGCTTTACTCCCTTAAAGGGGATTTTATATATTTTATATAGGGGAAAATAGTAAGTTAGGGAACCTTTAGTTAATTTCCTTATTAGTAAGCTTTTTTAACTTAAAAAGGGACTTAGTAACCTTAGCTTATATGCCTTTACTAAGCTTAATTCCTTAGTTTTAAAGAATATCTTTTAAAGCTCTCTAAATTAAAGCACTAATTCTTTTAAAGTTAGGGAATTTCTAATCTTTAAAATCCTCTTAAAAGTTATAGATTATTTATCTAAGGCTTTAGTTCTTATTATAGTATAGCTAAATATAGTATATAAATGTGTTATTAAGCTTAATAAAAGGAGCAGCATAAAGGTTAGCTAAGTTATCTTAAGTATACTCCTAGTTAGGCAAAATTACATTATAAAAGCTCTTAATAATACTAAGTATAGCATTAGAATATAGGTATTTTAATCTTATTATTAAGCTAAAATTAAAGTTTTCTTACTTTTATAATATCTTTTAAAAAGGGTCTTCCTTTTATAGTTATGTTATAGTATTATATTTATTAACTAGCTTAATTAAAAAAAAAACTTAGTTTTTACTTTAAAGGCTAGGAAGTAAGAAATTAAGGGTTTTTATTATAATAAATGATTAAGATAGAGGTCTTTTTATATAATAATTAGTAGTAGCGTTTAAGTTTACAAAAGTTATTATTATAAGAAGGGTCCTTTTCTCTTATTAATAAAAAATAGTTATATAGGCAGAACCTAACCTTAAAAGGTCTTTTAAAAAGTGTAAAAATTCCTTACTTATAGTATAATAGTAGAACCTAACTTTATAAGAGGTTTTTTAGAAGCTATCTCTTTAGATAACCTTATAAATCTATAGTTTTATAACTACTAATTAGTATTAGTTTAGTTAGTATTATATATAATAAAAAGGGGTGATAGAAAAGAGTCTAATTTAGCTTATTTTATAAAGGTTCTAAGCTAGCTTAAAAGGTTAGAAAAGGCAGGAAAAGTAGTGGTATTATTAGCTTACTTTTCCCCCTAAGTACAGCTCTATATTTATAGGGATGCACCTAATAGGAGCGCTGCTCTCGCTCCTATTAATCCGCCTAAGCTGTGCCGAGGTTCTCCCGTAAGGGGCAATTCCAATAAGTATATTTATAATTAAAATATAATAAAATTACTAAATTAATGCTATTTTTTTTACTAAAAGGGCTTTAGAATATTATTTTATATATTATTAATATAAAAACTATATAGGCTTAATAGAAGGCTATAACTTACTTTTACTTAATATTAAAAGACTTAGTAATAACCTTTACTCTTAAAGTAATAGTTAAAAAGGTAGTTAAAAAAGTACTTTAGCTTAAAACTATAATAGAAATATTATAAATATAAGTTATAGTTAATAGCTTACTTACTTATTTTTTTATTATAATAGCTTAACCTCTTACTTTTATAATAGTCCCTTTATATATTTACTATAAAACTATTATAAAAGAATAAAGTATTAATAATATAACTAAAAGCTATAGCTTAAAAAAGATTATTAATACTATTAATAAAGCTATAAGTAAAGATATTATAGTAATAGTATACTACCTTTATAGTAGAGATATAGTAGTTACCTTTAAGGAAATAGCTAAGGCTTATATAAAAAATACTATTTAGATTTAAACTATATTTAAACTAAAGGTAATACTAAACTATTAAGTATTTAATATTATTATTAAAGGCTTCCTTATTTACTATACTTAAAATATTATAAAAGAAACTATTATAAGTAACTTAGCTAATACTAATAAATATATAATTATAAGAGTAATAGTATAGAAACTATATAAGACCTTTATATAAGCGCCCCTAATTATAGAAGTTAATAATATTAATATAGCTAATAGACTATACTATAATAGAATTATATATAAAGTAGAAATATTTAAAGCTAAACCTTATAATAAAGCCCTTTACTCTTACTAATACTACTAATACTTTAAATATAGCTATATAATAGTATATTATATATTAGCCTTATACTATAGCTATTATATAACTATTTATTATAATAATAAAAGTAATTACTTAGCCTTTATAAAAGTAGTATAAAAATGCTATATAAACTACTTAAGTCCTTACTTAGTATAGTTAAAAAGCTATAGAACTACTAATAAGTAGTAGGTAAGGGCCTATATTATATACTTAAACTAGCTTAATACCTTTACTACTTTAGCTAAACTAAAAACTAAAAAATAAACTAAAGTAATAAAAGGTAAAAAAAGATTAGCTAGCTTTATACTTTTTTATAAAGTATTACTATAAAAATATATTAGCTATCTATAAAGTAGCTACTTAATAATAGCTAATAGAGACTTTATTACTATACTACCCCCCCCTTACCTAAAAGAAGCTATTAAGGCTTTTTTATAAAACTATAGCATTTTTATAGTAAAGGCGCTATTAATAAAAACTAACACTCTTTTTAATTAATAAATATAACTATATAAGTTATATACTAAAATATATAAAAGAAAACCTATTTAATTTATATAGCTCTTAAAGCTTAGCTTAAAACTAATATATTTATACTTTAAAAACTTAATAAAAGTAGTAAACTACCCTTTAACCTAAGCCTTAGACTTTACTAGCTAGTAGCTTAAAGTAATTATATAGCTATATATATCTACTATTACTATAGTTTTAAGTTATAAATAATAAGGGTAAGTGCTAATTAATATATAATTATACTATAGAATACTAATATTTACTTAATTTACTCCTTTAACTATAAATAAAACTAAATATCCCCCCTTTATATACTTTTAAAGGAGCTTATATAGCCTTATAGTATTTTTATTAAGGACTTTAATTAATACTATTTATTATAAAACTACTATAAATATATATTATTAAAAAGCAAAACACTACTTATAGTTATAAAGTAGTAGTAGCTTAAACTTACTATATTTTAAAGGGAAATAATATAAAGAACTTAAGGTAAAAGGGATAGCACTATTAATTATATATAAGTATTTATAAATATAATATTATAATTCTTAAAGAGGTATAACTTTATTAATTCTAACTATATACTATAGCTTATTTATATTAATACTAAGGATATTAACCCTTTATTTATAAAATACTAATTTAAATAGCACTATATAAATAAAAACCTTATATTTACTAAGGTAGTATATTAGCTTTATTCTAATAACTTTTTTTCCTTTCTAATATATATAAGCTATATAAATATATTTACTAAATAGCTTATAGTAAAACTTAATATTATTACTATAACTATAATACTAAAAGGGCTTTATATTAGTCCTTATATATAACTATAGTAAAACCTTAGAATAAAAAAGGTAGTTTAAAATACCTATAAAGCTTAAAGATAATAGCGCTAATAATATACCCTAGTAAATTAAGAAGCTATATTTAAGGTAATAGCGTGCTAAGACTATATTATATATAATAAGTAATATAGCTCTTAGTAAAGGGTAATAGTAAAGGTAATAATAAATAAAGAGAGCCTTTAAAAGCTTAAATAATAAGTTAAACTAAGAAGTAAGCTCCTACTAAAAACTTAATAGATTCTATTTTTATATTAAAATATAAGTAAATCCTAAATATTATAATATATTTATTAAGGTAAAGCTAAAGCTTTCTTTAATTAGTTTTTTCTAATATTTATAGTAAGAATAAATAACCTCTTAAATAATCTTAGCACCTATCTTAATTCTATAGCGTTTCTTAATAAGAATAAATTTATAATAAATAAGATCTATAATATTCTTAAATAGCTTTTAAACTAAAAAGCGCTTAAACTTAATAAGCTTTTAATAAGGTTTCTAAAGGTATATAATAAACCTTTAGCTTACACTTTAGCTACCCTTTTTAATATATACTATTAAGCTAAATACTACTTAAAACTATTCTAAAAAGCTAAGGTAGTTATTTTATATAAGCTTAAAAAGACTCCCTTAAAGATATAATATATAAAAGTATAGTGTTTTATTTCTCTTTTAAATATAATAGGTAAAATCCTTAAAGTAGTAATAATAGTATAAATTACCTATATATTTAAGAAAAGAGGTACCTTATTTAATCTTTAAATAAGTAATAAAATAAACTACTTTACTAAGGTAGCCCTTAGTATTTTAGTAAAAGCTATAAAAATAGTATAGTATTATAGTAAAACTATATTACTCTTTTAACTAAATATTTCTATAGCCTTTAATATAGTTTACTATAAATAACTAATATATATAATACTTACTATTAAATTACTTATATAAATAGTATAGTAAGCTTAAGCCTTTACTAATAAATAAGAAGCCTACTTAATATTTAAGGGTAAAATAGCTACTACTTAATCTATACCTATAAAGGTTTTATAATAGTCTTTTATATTATTAATACTATTTCTATTATATATTATACCCTTATATAAAAAACTTAAAATAGTTTACTTTACTTTAGTTTTTAGATTCTTAAATAATATAAATATTTTAATATATAAATATATAATAAAAGAGATATAAAAACGCTTTAAAACTATTTAAAAGGTTTATTAAAAATAGTCTTAAGAATTTAGCCTTTAATTTTATCTTTAAAAAAGTAAACTTATTTATTTTATTAAGAAAAGATAACTAAATATAATATAGGTTTAGCTTAATAATACTATAATTTAGCTAGTATAAGCTATATACTTCTTAAGAGTTTAGGTATACTATAAGCTATAATAAAAGGTATATTAAAAATAGCTTATAAAAAAGCTTATATACTAATAGCTAGCTTTTACTACACTTATAGTGTTTATATAAAGGTGCCTACTATAGAAATTAAGACTTTTATATATATAGGTTATATAGAGCCTTATTATATATAGTATAGGTATATATTATACCTTTACTAAATAAGGTAATATAGCTAAAGGAATTATAAAAGTATTTACTATAAAATAAACTAAGTGCCTTAAGGTAGTATTAAGCGCTTATAAGGCAATACTATAAACCCTACTTAAGACTAAAATAGTAGTATTACCTTTTAACCTTTACCTTAATTATTAAGTTTAGTAATATTATAAATATATTAAAATAAATAGTATAGTAATAAGGATTTATACTATATATACTATAGTTATAATATACCTTTACTATTAAGTAACCTATTAAAAGTAAATATAGATTATAAATTATAAGCTATTTTTAAACTACTCTCTCTTTAACTTTAAAGCTTTAAACTTAAGTTAAGAATTAAAAAAAAAATAAAAAAATAAATAGTATAAAAATAAAACTAAGGCCTTTACCTATAATTTATACTAAAACTAATATATAGCTAAGTAAAACCTTAACTTTTATTTTAAGGTAAAAATTATTTACTTTTACTTTTATTTTACTAAGTTTAAATTAGTAGCCCTTATTTAAATATATATAAAAAAGATTAGCTTTAATTACTTTTTTTATACCTATTATATTTTTAAGGTAAAATTGCTAATATATTACTACTAAAGTAAAGAGAAGAACTATTAATATTTAATTATATAGTACTTAAAATATAACTATCTTTAACTAATAAATGCTAATATAAAACTAATATAGAACTAAAGGGATATTTATATAGCCCTTAACTTACCTAAATTAGTAAGATACCTTACTTAATAAATACTTAGTATTAGCTAACTCCTTTAATACTACTTAGCTCTTATACTTTAAAAAAAATAAAAGGTTAATTATATAAAAAAGAATAAAGCTTATAGTAAAACTAATAAGAAGATAAAGGGGGTATAGGTAGAATAAAGCTTATATAACCTATTATATAAAGACTAATAATTATAAATAAATATAAAAAAGTAATAAGAGAGGGCTATATTAATATTAAGCTATAGCTACCTAATTTATTTATCTATAGAAATTATAAAGTAAAGAGAAAAATAGCTATTAAAAATACCTTAAAAGCCTTAAAGGTAGCTTTAAGGGCGCCCTTAGGTCTTATTATAGCTTTAAAAGGCTCTCTCCCCTTTTTTTAAACTCTCTCTCTCTCTATTTATTCTACCTTTATTCTTTATCCTCTCCCCTCTCTCTTTATTAGTCTTAGCTAAGTTCCCTTTTATAGCTACTATAGTTATTATTACTAATAAGGTATTAGTTTACTTTATAGCTATAGTTAAATATTTTATATAGCTTAGTATATTCTATTTAAAGCTTTTAAAGACTACTTTAATAGTAGTAAGGGTTTAAGCTAAGCTTAGCTTAGTATTAACTAAGTGCTAAGTAGTTCTTTAAACCTTTTAATATACTTTAAACTATAATATATTAGCTAAGTAAGGATAGATATAAAACTAAACTAAACTTATATTAAATAAGAACTTTAAATTATTCTTATCTTTATTATTATAAGTTATTTAAAAGTTAAAAAAAGCTTATACCTTTATTTAATAAAAAGTATATATAGGTAAAGGCTGCTTTAATTAAAAACTATATTAAATTTAAAGTAAACTAAAATAACTTATTCTATTATAAAAACACCCTACTATATAACACTTAAAATAGGAACTATTAGTACCTAAATAATTAGTAACTATAATAAACCTAAAAAAGACCTAAAAAGGAGCTTACTTTTTTAATTATAGTAACTTTTTCTTAGATTTTTTATTTATATAATATAAGAATTATAAGGCTATTATTACTAAAGGCCCTAAAAGGGTTAGTACTAAAACTAAGCTAAACCTTAGAATAACTTATTAAACTATAATTAGTTTATTAAGATATAGTCTTCTCTTAAATTTATTAATAGAATTAAAAATCTAAACTAAACTTATATTAAAAACTAAAGAGAAAAAGGAAGAGTACTTACTAATTTAAGCTTTTATTATAAAAAAAAAAGAAAAAAAAGGTCTTTAAATTTAAGAAAAGAGAGCCTTACTTATAAAAAAAGACCTAACTTTTTAAATTACTTATTAATAAGCTAATTTTAATTAAGAAATTAAGGAGTAGAAATATAAAAGTATAGTAGTACTAATAAACTTCTACCTTAAACCTAGCCTAAACTCTTAGTTTATTTACGCTAAATTAGTAATTATACTTTAGATTAATAACTATATTTTTAATTAAGTAAGTTTAATAATATATTACTTAATATAGAACTACTATATAATATATCCTAAAAGTGTTAAATAAGTAACTAATATAGACTTCTATTAGCTTTAAACTAAACTATACTTAAATATCCCTAATATATATTTAGACTATATATTTCTAATATATAAATTATATATACCTACTATATTAATTTTTCTTTAACCCTTTTAGTAACTATAGCTATTAACTTAGCTAATAGTATACTATATTTTATATACTAAAACTATTAAGGCCCTGCCTTAAGGCCTAAATTATAGATAGATATATAGTAGTATATAGGTTTTCCTCCCTACTCTAGGGTTTTTCCTATATAGTAAAATAAGTAGAGGTACTAAAAAGTAGCTCCTAAAGCTATCTAGTGTAATTTAATAAATAAATAAATAAATAAATAAGATTTATAATATTCTTAAATAGCTTTTAAACTAAAAAGCACTTAAATTAAATAAGCTTTTAATAAAGTTTTTAAAGGTATATAGTAAACCCTTAGCTTATATATTAGCTACCCTTCTTAATATATATTACTAAGCTAAATATTACTTAAAACTATTTTAAAAAGTAAAGGTAATTATTTTATATAAGCTTAAAAAGACTCTCTTAAAGATATAATATATAAGAGTATAGCGTTTTATTTCTCTTTTAAGTATAATAAGAAAAATCCTTAAAATAATAGTAATAGTATAAATTATTTATATATTTAAAAAGAGAGGCGCCTTTTTTAACCTTTAAATAAATAATAAAGTAAACTACTTTACTAAGGTAGCTCTTAGTATTTTAATAAAAGCTATAAAAATAGTATAGTATTATAATAGAACTATATTACTTTTTTAACTAAATATTTCTATAGCTTTTAATATAGTTTACTATAAATAACTAATATATATAATACTTACTACTAAACTACTTATATAAATAGTATAGTAAGTTTAAGCCTTTACTAATAAATAAGAAGCCTACCTAATATTTAAGGGTAAAATAGCTACTACTTAACTAATACTTATAAAGGTTTTATAAAGGTCCCTTATATTCTTAATACTATTTCTATTATATATTATACCCTTATATATAAAACTTAAAATAGTTTATTTTATATCAGTCTTTAGATTCTTAAATAATATAAATATTCTAATATATAAATATATAATAGAAGAGATACAAAAATGCCTTAAAACTACTTAAAAGATTTACTAAAAATAATCCTAGCAATTTAGCTTTTAATTCTATCTTTAAAAAAGTAAACTTATTTATTTTACTAAGAAAAAATAACTAAATATAATATAGGTTTAACTTAAAAATGCTATAATTTAGCTAGTATAAACTATATACTTCTTAGGAGTTTAAATATACTATAAGCTATAATAAAAGATATACTAAAAATAGCTTATAAAGAAGCTTATATACTAATAGCTAGCCCTTACTATACTTATAGCATTAATATAGGGGTGCCTACTATAGAAATTAAAACTCCTATATATATAGGTTATATAAAGCCTTATTATATATAGTATAAGCGTATACTACACCCTTACTAAATAAGGCAGTGTAGCTAAAGGAATTATAAAAGTATTTATTATAGAATAAACTAGGGCAGAAGGAAGGGCACTAACTAAATTAAGCTCTTGCTATAAAGAAAAAGAGGAAAGAGAAGTCCCTAAACCTAGGGGGGAGGGACCTTACTTATAGAAAAAGACCTAACCCCTAAATCACTTACTAATAAGCTAGTCCTAATTAGGAAATTAAAGAGTAGAAATATAAAAGTATAGTAGCACTAATAAACTTTTATCCTAAACCTAGCCTAAGCCCTTAGTTTACTTATACTAAATTAATAACTATACTTTAAATTAATAACTATATTCCTAATTAAGTAAGTTTAATAATATATTACTTAATATAAAACTATTATATAATATATCCTAAAAGTGTTAAATTAGTAACTAATATAGATTTCTATTAGCTTTAAACTAAACTATACTTAAATATTCTTAATATATATTTAAACTATATATCTTTAATATATAATTTATATATACCTACTATATTAATTTTCTCTTAGCCCTTTTAGTAACTATAGCTATTAACTTAGCTAATAGTATACTATATTTTATATACTAAAACTATAAAGGCCCTACTTTAAGGCTTTAACTAAAGAAAGATACATAGTAGTATCTAGGTTTTTCTCTCTACCCTAGGGTTTTTCCTATATAATTAACTAAGTAAATATACTAGAAATTAGCTCCTAGAGCTATCTAAAGTATTTTAATAATAATAATAATAATAGAATAAACTAAGTGCCTTTAAGCAGTATTAGGTATATATAAAGTAATACTATAAACCCTACTTAAGACTAAAATAGTACTACTACCCCTTAACCTTTACCTTAACTATTAAGTTTAGTAATATTATAAATATATTAAAATAAATAAAATAGTAATAAAGATTTATACTATATACACTATAGTTATAATAAACCTTTACTATTAAGTAATTTATTAAAAATAAATATAAGTTATAAACTATAAGCTATTTTTAAACTATTTCTCTTTTAATTTTAAAGCTTTAAGCTTAAGCTAAAAACTAAAAATAAAATAAAAGAATAAGTAATATAAGAATAAAACTAAAGCCTTTACCTATAATTTATATTAGAATTAGTATATAGCTAAATAAGACTTTAACTTCTACTTTAAGGTAAAAGTTATTTACCTTTACTACTACTTTATTAAGTTTAAATTAATAGCTTTTATTTAAAGATATATAAAAAAGATTAGCTTTAATTACTTTCTTTATACCTACTATATTTCTAAGGTAGAATTATTAATATACTATTACTAAGAGAAAAAAAAGAACTACTAATATTTAATTATATAATACTTAAAATATAACTACCTTTAACCTATAAGCGCTAATATAAAACTAATATAAAACTAAAGAGATATTTATATAGCTCTTAAGTTACCTAAATTAGTAAAATACCTTACCTAATAAATACTTAATATTAGTTAGCTCCCTTAATATTACTTAGCTCTTACACTCTAAATATAATAAAACATTAACTATATAAAAGAAAAAGGAGCTTATAGTAGGCTTAAAAAAAAGAGAGTAAAATATAGGTAGAAAGAAGCTTATATACTTATTATATAAAGACTAATAATTATAGAAAAATATATAAAAGTAGTAAAAGAGAGCTATACTAAGACTAAGCTATAGCTACTTAATTTATTTATTTATAGAAATTATAAAGTAAAAAAGAAAACAACTACTAAAAACACTTTAAGTGCCTTAAAAGTAATTATAAAGGTGCCCTTAGGTTTTACTATAGCTTTAAAAGGCTTTTAGCTCTCCCTTTAAACCCTCTCTCTTTTTAATTATTTTACTCTTACTTTTTACTACCTCTTCTCCCTTTTCTTTACTACTTTTATTTAAATTTCTCTTTATAGCTACTATAGCTACTATTATTAATAAAGTATTAGTTTACTTTATAGCTATAGCTAGCTACTTTATATAGCTTAATATATCTTACTTAAAGCCTTTAAATACTATTTTAGTAATAATAAAGGCTTAATTTATACTTAGCTTAATATTAACTAAATACTAAGTAATTCTTTAAACCTTTTAATATACTTTAAACTATTATATATTAATAAAGTAAAAATAAATATAAAACTAAACTAAACTTATATTAAATAAAAACTTTAAATTATTCTTATTCTTATTATTATAAGTTACTTAAAAATTAAAAAAAGCTTATACTTTTACTTAATAAGTAGTATAAATAAGTAAGGGCTGCTTTAGTTAAAAACTATATTAAATTTAAAGTATATTAAAAAAACTTACTTTATTATAATTATACCTTATTATATAATACTTAAAATAGAAACTATTAATACTTAAATAATTAGTAGTTATAATAGGCTTAAAAGGGGCTTAAAAGGGAACTTACCTTTTTAATTATAATAACTTTTCTTTAGATTTTTTATTTAATTAATATAAAGGTTATAAGGCTATTATTACTAAAGGCTTTAAAAGGGTTAGTATTAAAGCTAAGCTAAACCTTAAAATAACTTACTAAGCTTTTATTTATTTATTATAGTATAGTTTTTCTTAAGAATTATTAATAAAACTAAAGACTTAAGCTAAATCTATATTAAAAATTAAAAAGTAAAAAAAAAAGTACTTATTAATTTAAGCTTTTACTATAAAAAAGAAAAGAAAAGAAAGGTTTTTAAACTTTAAAAAGGGGATCTTACTTATAAAAAAAGACTTAACCCTTTAAATTACTTATTAATAAGCTAGTCTTAATTAAGAAATTAAAAAGTAAAAATATAAAAGTATAATAGTACTAATAAACTCTTATCTTAAACTTAGCTTAAGCCTTTAATTTACTTATACTAAATTAGTAACTATATTTTAAATTAGTAATTATATTTTTAATTAAGTAAGTTTAATAATATATTACTTAATATAGAACTATAATATAATATATTTTAAAAGTATTAAACTACTAACTAATATAGATTTCTATTAGCTTTAAACTAAACTATACTAAGATATTCTTAATATATATTTAAACTATATATTTTTAATATATAAATTATATATACCTATTATATTAATTTTCTTTTAGCTTTTTTAGTAACTATAGCTACTAATTTAATTAGTAATATACTATATTTTATATACTAAAACTACTAAGGCTTTACTTTAAAGCCTTAACTATAAAAAGATATATAGTAATATATAGGTTTTCCTCCTTACTTTAAGGTTTTTCTTATATAATTAACTAAGTAGAGGTACTAGAAAATAGCTCCTAAAGCTATCTAGAGTATTTTAATAATAATAATAATAATAATTAAAAACTTTTTTTGCGAATTTGCCTACACTATATTAGCGGTATGAAATTAACTTTAAACCGCTTAAAAAGTTAATAAATATTTTATTAAGCTTATTTAACTTCTTTCTTAATACTATATTACTTTTGAAGTATAAGTATAGTAAATAGTATAATATTAATAAATATTAATACTAAAAATTATAGCTTTATATAAGGTTACAATTATTTAAATATAAGAACTAATAATAATAATAATATAGCTACTTACTAAGTTAACTCTAAGCTTATTATTGTGATGGATTTAAGCTAGTGGCTCGGATCCTTATTAGAGCTAGATAGGACCTGCCTAGGACCCTTAGGGCAAGCCCTACTTTAACATAAGTATATAAAACATATATATAAAGTATATAAATAAATGCCTTCCTTTTCTTCTTATAAATAATAATAACTTTATTAATACTAAATTATAGTTGCTATTTAGGCTAGTTTATAATAATTATTATCTATTAAAATATTATAAATAGCAATAATATAGTAGTATATAATAAATATATAGAATAAAATAATATTTTATTTTAGCAACTTATAAAAGGTATCCTTTCTTTATAATAAAGTTATATAGCTTATAGCTTAGCTTTTTAAATTAAGCTATATAGCTACCTTAGTAAATGTTATAAAGCTTAATATAACCTAAAAAGTATTTATAGCAGCCTTAGTTATTTAGTAATAAAACTAACTAAAGTAAAAGCCTCTTTTTATAAAAGCTTTATATAATAGTAATAAGGCCTTTTTTTAAGCTTAGAAAGCCCTTATTACTTATAAATTAAAAGCTAGTAGTAATTTTATTAGCTTTAATTATAATAAATAGTATTTTATTTATTAATCCCTTAAGCTTAAGGTTTAAGCTTATATTATACCCTTTTTTAAATTAAATTATAATTATATATATAACTTAAAGCACTTTTTTAGTTATCTTAATAATATATTTTTAAACCCTTATAAAGTAAAATAAGTAGTTACTAAGCTTAATTAATTAAAATAATAGCTAAATAAGCGCTTCTTTAATTTCTTTATTTATTTTAACTAAAAGTTAGCCTTAGTAAAAGGTATTAGCTAAAATAATATTATTAAGCTAGTTAAGCTTTATACTATTCTTAATAAAAGTATATATAATTATTATATAAGCTATAATATTCCTTACTTAAATTATAAAATAGTAATTAACTACTATAATAGCATTACCTTTAATATTAACTTTTATTATATTAAGAAGTATATTTATACTTAGTATTATACCTTAATAGCTATAGCTAAGGATAATAATAGTAATATAGCTATAATAAGGGTTAATATTATATACTTTTTAGGTTTTAGTAAAAACTAACTATTTTTTAAAAAGGGTATAAAGAGACTTAAGATAGTAGCCTTTATTAAAAAGTTTTAGCTACTTAGGTTTTTAAAAAGATTATATAATAGTATAAAGTAATATAATAGTATTTATAGTATAGTAGTAATAATTACTATATTAAAGGATACCTTTAATATTTAGCCTATCTAATTACTAAAGAAATAAAAGTATATATAATAATAATATTTAGTAAAGATATAAGTAATAATTATAATACTTTTAGCTTAAAAAATAGTTTTATTATATAAATCTTAATAGTAAAATAATAAATAATAGCTATAGCTTATATTATTCTCTTTTAAGTAATAATATAAATATTTATAAAGAAATTAAAAATTAAATAAAGAAATCTCTATTTCTTTTTTCTCTCCTTTATAATAGTTTAAAGTTTATTACTATTTAGATAAATAATAGCAATAATAATTATACTATTATAAGTAAGAAAATAATTTAAAGCCTTAGCTTAAAATATATTACTTTAGCTTATTCTTAGGCCTTAATTACTATTATAAAGGTAACTTACTAAGAGTATATTAGCTTCTTTTAGCGTTTATATATTATATACCTTATATACTTTATAGCTAACCTTAATAGTTAGTCTCTTTTTATAATAGCTTATATAATTCTTAGGCTCTTTTATAATTATATACTTAGAGCCTTATAAATAACCTATAATAATATTACTTTTTATATAATAAAGCACCTCTTTATAGTTTACTTTTAAAGGGATTTATAAATTTATACTATTAATATATATAAAATAACTTACTCTATAATTATAATTATAGAATCTATATATATTAACCTTACTTACTATACCTTAAAGTTTAATTATATAACTAATATTATAGTAATAAGCCTATAAAAAATTAATACTATTCTTACCTTTATTATAAATACCTTAGCTCCTAAAAAAAATAATAATCTATTACCTCTTTTTACTAAACTAGCTAACTTTAAAGACTTATTTTAGTATAAAAATACTAACGCTTTACCTTTATATAAAGGCTTAGTAAACTATTATATTTATTATATTATAATCTAAATAATAGTATATTAAAGCTCCCCTAAGCGCTCCTATATAATATACTATATAATTAACTTTTAAAAATTTAAAAGTAAATTATAAACTTAATAAATAAAGAATAAATTTAAGCCTTATTTTTATTAGTATTAATGCTTATTTTATTAATTAAAAAGGTAGAAGGAGAGTAGTAGTTTTATATTAATTATAAGGCTTTAAATAAAATTATAGATTAAAATTAATACCCCTTACTACTTATAAAATAGACTTTATAATTCTTAATAAAAGCTTATTAGTTTATAAAGCTAAATATTTATACTACTTTTTATTACTTATATATTACTAAAAGAGATAAATACTTAATAGCTTTTTATATATAGTTTAGCTTATTTAAGTAGGTAGTATATTTATTTAAGCTACTTAATACTTTCACAATATTTTAATACTATATTAATTATTAAAATTGCCCCCTTATAGGAGAACCTTAATGCAACCTAGGCAGATTAATAGAAGCGAGAGTAGCGCTTTTATTAGGTGTATTTCTATAAGTATAAGGCTGTACTTAAGGGGAAAAGTAAGCTAATAATACTACTACTTTTTCTACCTTTTCTAACCTTTTAAGCTAGCTTAAAACCTTTATAAATAAGCTAAATTAAACCCTTTTTTATTATCTTTTTTATTATATATAATACTAACTAAACTAATACTAATTAGTAGTTATAAAACTATAGATTTATAAAGTTATTTAAAGAGATAGCTTCTTAAAGACCTTTTATAAGGTTAGGTTCTATTACTATACTATAGGTAAGGAATTTTTATACTTTTTAAAAAACCTTTTAAGGTTAAGTTCTGCTTATTTAACTATTTTTTATTAATAAAAAAAAGGATCCTTTTTATAATAATAACTTCTATAGACTTAAACGCTACTACTAATTATTATATAAAAAGACCTTTATCTTTATTATTTATTATAATAAAAACCCTTAATTTCTTATCTCTTAGCCCTTAAAGTAAAAACTAAGTTTCCCCTTAACTAAGCTAGTTAATAAATATAATACTATAATATAACTATAAAAGAAAGACTCTTTTTAAAGAATATTATAAAAGTAAAACTAAAAAAACCTTAATTTTAGCTTAATAATAGAATTAAAACACTTATACTTAAATATTATACCTAGTATTATTAGAAGCTTCTATAATATAATTTTACTTAACTAAGAGTATACCTAGAATAACTTAGCTAACCTTTACACTGCCCCTTTTATTAAGCTTAATAATATATTTATATACTATATTTAGCTATACTATAATAAGAATTAAAGCCTTAGGTAAATAATTTATAACTTTTAAAAGGATTTTAAAAACTAAGAATTCCTTAATTTTAAAAGAATTAGTACTTTAATTTAAAGAGCTTTAAGAGATATTTTCTAAGACTAAGGAGTTAAGCTTAGCAAAGGTATATAAGCTAAGGTTGCTAAGTCCCTTTTTAAGTTAAAAGAGCTTATTAATAAAGAAATTAACTAAAGATTTTTTAACTTACTATTTTCCTTTATATAAAGTATATTTATTTATTTATTAAAATACCTTAAACAGCTAGTAGCAGCTGCTATTTAGTACCTTATCTTACTAATCTATATAAGAAAAACCTTATTATAGGGAGAAAAACCTATATATTATATATTTATATATCTACTAAGGCCTATATAGGCCCTAAGGTAGTTTTAGCTATAAAAGTAAGGTATGCTATTTATTAAGCTAAGTATAATAGTAGTTATTAAAAGATAGAATAAAAAAGTTTAAATATAAGTAAGATTTATATTTAATTAGTAGTAGTTTTAAGGAGCTAGTATAGGCTAATAAGGTTTTAAAGCAGCCTTAGTATAAGTTAGTTTATATTAAATAGTCTTTAAAGCTTACTTATTTAGCTTATTCTTAATTAATATAAGCTACTAAATAATAAAAAATAAGTTAAAGGTAAAAGTAATATAAAGGGATTTAAAATCTTATTAAGGTTAATAAGGTGCTAATATAGTCTTTATTTAGATTAAAGAGTTTAGTTTAAATTAATAAAGTAGCTAGCTAATAGCTATAAGATTTAATAGTAAAATTATATAAAAGTAAGTAGCTAAAAAGATAAATAAAGGCTTTCCCTTTAAGTCTTTAACCTTCTCTTTTTTTTTTCTTTTTTAATTATTCCCTTTATTTATAAGTTATCCCTTATCTTATACTATCTTAGTAAGGTTACTATAGTCTTAGTTAATATTTACTAACTCTTCCTTTTAAAATATACTTAAAAAAAGAAATTTTAATAAACCTCTTTTAAAGCTAATAAGTTTTCTTATTAGTTTTATATTAGTATAAAACTAATACTACCTAAGAGTGCTATTTAAGCTTAGCTTTACTATTCTTACTTTATATAATTCTAAGATATTATAAACTATTACTTTAATTAAAAAAGTAAGTTAGTTTAAGTTAAGGTTAATATAGTATTTTAGCTAACTTAATTCTAAACCTTATTAAACTTTATTATAAGTATATTAAGTAAGGTAAAGATTATTCTTTAGTAAGTTATTTCCTTTTTAAAGCTAACTTAAAGCTTAACTATATTTATAGCTAAAAAAGTGCTTTTTATATAAAGTAAAGGTTAAAAAAGTACTTATAGCTTAAAAAAAGTAAGTAAAAGAAAATAAGGTAATTAAAGATAATATTCTTACTTTTATAAGTTTAATTTAGCTTTTTTTTAATTTTAAAGTATTAATATTTATATAAAAGGGATATAATAATATATAAAAAGTAGTATAGAATTTAATTAAGTAGAAGGGAATAAGGAAGGGTTAAGCTAATAATAAGGGTAGCTTAACTATATACTTTAAGAAGGAGTGCTTAAGGTTCTTAAAGTAAATTATAATAGCCTTAAAGGTAGCTAATAAAGCTTACTTCTTTAAGTAATTATAGAAGTTTTAAAAGGAGGGGGGTAGAATTAGCTAAGAGCTAATATAAGTTTAGCCTAAGCACTTTCTTTATACCTATTCTTTTTATTCTTTTTTTATATAAGTAGTAATATAATAAATAATAGTAATTATAAGTAATAATAGTAACTATAATCTATAGTTACCTTAAGCTCCCTTATATACCCTATTATAGGCCTAAGTTACTAACCCCTTAGGTTTATAAAACGTTTAGTAATAATATAGTAATAGAATTACTTTAGCTAAGTTAGGCTATATTTTAGCTTTAGCTAAGGGTTAAGTTAGCTTTATATTAGTCTTATTTAACCCTATGGCGTAGTGGTTGAGCGTTGTAGAAAACCTAAACACTTTTCTTATATAAGTAAGAAAAGTAGGGAGGTTATAGGTTTAATTTCTATATAAAGCACAGATTTTTCTTATATTTAAGTAGCTTTAAAAAGGTTTAGCTTAAATATAGGCTTAATAGAGTCTAAACTCTAATTAGCTAATATAGTAAAGGTATATTAGCTAATTAATGCTTAGTAAGCAGGAAAAGTAGGGTTAGGCCCCTTATTATCCTTACTTACTAAGCAATGTAAATTAGCTACTACTATACTATAAATAAGTAAATTACCCCTTAGCTATTAAGTTATATAGCTAGTTATAGCTATAATATACTAGGGTTAGGGTTATATTTAAGGTTACTAAGTAAGGTATTAAAAGGGAAGCTATAAGGAAGTAATATAGGGTAAATAATAAGTGTACTAGTTATTTATAGTTAAGAATAAGTTTATAAGTAGTTAAACTATATATAAAATTAGCTAGGTTTTTATTTTATTAGGCAACTACTAATTAGTAAGCAATTACTAGCTTAGTAACCTAATAAGGTTTCTTAGCTAATTAGGAAATAAGAAAGCAGAGGTTCTAAATATAGCTAAGCATAAATTGCTAAGGTCGGCTAGCGTATATAATAATAACAATAACAATTAGTCTAATTTAGTTCTTACTGCTTTATTTACCTTATACGTCTATTTCTTTTTAAAATAAATAGTTAATATAAAATAAGAGATATAATTAGTTTTAAGCATTTACTTATTAAAGAGGCTTATAGCTTAAGATATATTAAGTATAACTTAAATATTTTTATAGTTTTAAAGAAGTAATATATTAAGTTTAAATAGTTATAAGTAGTTATATTTTAAATATTTTAAGATAATATAATAGTAGTCCTTAAAATTAAGCTAGAACAGCTAGTGGCTTAGTTAGGCCATTAGCTAGCATTTTCTTAGTATCTAGATAGGCAATCTTAGCTAGCCTAGCTAAGATTTACTGCCTATTATAGTGGAATTTTAGCAGGGTGTGCTTAGTTTAACTATAAAGGGCTGGATTATAGGCTGTTTTTATAGCGCCTTAGTTATTACAAAAAATCTGTATAGGGGGCTTTATAAGGGCTTTTAGCTCCTTAAAAATGCCCTCTAACCACTAAAGCTCTCTAAAAGTCTCGTGAATTGCATTAGACTTAGCTTCTATGGTGGATAAAGCTATAGTACTAGCTTTCTTGCTTTTCTAACTTATAAAGCCCTTAGCTAGCTTAAATAGGTATGTATAGGTGAATTTAGAAGAGCTTCTATTACTAGCAAAATCACTATTGCAGAACCTAATTAAATCTTTATTAAGGGATACCTTATAAATTATAATAAGGTTCTAGGTACTAGAAAGATACCTTAGAAGGCTTTTTGCAGCATTTAGGTGTTCTAAATAAGGACTAGTAAGGGCTGTTAAAAGCCATTGTAGCATAAAGGCAATATTAGGCCTTATAAGGAGTATTAAATATATAATAGTCCCTATAATACTTTAATATTCCTTTATTTTCTTAGGGTTAAAGGGCTTAGTAAGCTAAGTTTTTAAGACCTCTAGCTGCATAGGAATTCTAACTGCCTTATAATTTTTAAGCTTAAAGCATGCTAAGGCCTCTTAAATATACTGTTTTTAGTGTATTTTTAGAGTCTTATTTTTTTAATTACGCTAAATTTACACCCCTAGGAAGAATTTTATAGGGCCCCTATCTTCTATAGGGTAGGCTTTATATAAGGCCTTTTTAAGCTAATTTATATATTGCAAATTTAGCCCTATAAGAAGGTAATTATTAATATATATAATAATAAAAGTCTTAGTCTTAGGATTATAGAATATAGCAGGGTTAGATATAAGGGGGCTAAATCTAAGGCTTTTTAGCACTTTTATTAGCGTTTATTGCCACTCTCTAAAGCTTTGCTTTAGGCTATAAAGGGTCTTTCTAAGGATAATTATCTGATTTTTAGAAGCCTTATAACTATAGCTTTTAG
>SRPV01000174.1:0-31424 GCA_018360135.1 Claviceps sorghi | reverse complement strand
CCCCCGCCGCCACGAGCTCGACCGCATCCTCTCTTCCGAGTCGGTCAAGAAGGGCAAGAACCATGTCCTGAGCCAATCTGCTACCAAGACCGGCCACGGCAGCGGCGGCCACGGCGGACACTCCCATGGGACCTTTGACGCCCTGAGCCAGCTCGGCCATGGCAAAGTCGCGGGCTCCCTCTGGTCCCAAGTCAAGACGCGTGACCTCGACTCCATGTCGGGCCACGACGGCAATCAATCCGCCAACTACACGTCCAACACGCCGGCTCCTCCGGGCAGCAAGATGCCCACGCCGCCATCATCGTACGCCGCACCTCTTACCGGCGAAGCAGCCTCCTACATGGACGAGAGCAATACTTTCCAGACAGGCCCGACGGGCGGGTATAATGCGGCCCCGCCGCCGGGACAGTACTACCAGAGCTACGACCAGCAGCAAGGCGGTGGCAACCTGGGCTACGGCGCTCCCGGCCCGCAACCAGGCTACGGCGTCCCTCCCCCTGGACAATGGGGGCAGGCCCAGCCTCCGCACGCGTATGGCGGCGGCTACGTTGCGCAGGGTCCAGGGCAATACCCTCCATATCAGGGACAGCAGCCGCCGGGGTGGAATCAGTATCCCGGACAGGGCCAGGGACGCTACTAGAAGGAGCAAAGCAAGGGGTTGCCACGCGGGCAAAATGGAAAATGTGCACGCGCGGTACGGACGTGTTGACTGGACTCTTGAGAGACGCCAGTCCATCTGTTGCAAGCTAGCATTCCAACTAACCGCGTTTTACTACCTGACACGGACGCCATGAATTCCATGAACGTGCTGTAGGAACGTGTCGGTACGGGGCAAGTCCTTGCAGTGAATTGTGTCCCGTGCTGCCCACTCCATGTTGCAACTTGCTGCAAAGATGTACCACGCGCTGGAAACATCGCGAGTGTCACCGGAAAGATGATCTACCACACGAGGTACCTTTTTCCTCGGTATGATACCCATTGTACGATGAGAGTCGGAAGACTTGTCACTACTAGTAATGGACCACACGTCAGCGTAGACCTGTTCACCATGCTATCTACTGCGTTATTGGCAACCTTTTCGAATATTCCTCTTTGGCAAGACCTGTCACTGTTGCTATAATTCATACCGTTTCACTAAGGCTCTACTATACTTTATTTATTATAAGCAGACCTTTCGAAACACCTCTACTGGCAAGACCTAAATATTAACATAATTCATACGGTTTCACTAAGGCTCTACTATACTTTATTTATTATAAGCAGACCTTTCGAAACACCTCTACTGGCAAGACCTAAATGTTAATCTAATTCATAGCGTTTGAATAAGCCCCTACTATAATATTGATTTTATTATCAGCGGACCTTGCAAGATGTACCTCTACGACTCCCACAGACCATCATACCACACTACCACCCGTCTACGTCCCGCGAGCACAAAACATGAGATCCACAACGACAACCAGCCCACCAACGCCCGTGGACACATCGCACCAGGCCCATACTTCCCAGCAAGGGCCAAAAAGAGAGAGAGAGAGAGAGAGAGAGAGAGAGGTCAGACCCTAACGCCGGCTCACCTATTCCCCCTCCGCGGATCCTGCGCCTCGGCCCTGCGAATGTCGCGAATCTCCTTGGTGCCCATGCTGCCCAGGCCGCCCTCGCTCCTGCGCTCCCAGCCTCCGAGGCGGACGACCTGGCAGGTGGCGTTGTCGCCGTCGCGGGACACCTCGGTGGCCAGGTCGACGAGGTTGCGGGCGCCCTCCTCGGGGGTGCGGGCCTCCTTGACCACGTCGACAATCTCCTGGTCGCTGAGAGTGCCGCTGACGCCGTCCGTCATGAGCACGAGGAAGGAGTACTGGGCGGGGCCCATCTCGACGCGGGTGATCTCGGGCTCGGCGGAGATGCCGATGCGCTTGGACTGCATGTCGCCAAACGCGCGCGAGTTGGCGAGCCCGGCGATGCGCTCCTCGCCGAAGCTGTCGTCGGTGACCATGGACCCGGCGGGGGCGTAGCGGCGGAGACGGCGGCTCTCTGTCGGCGCGGTGGGATGGTGGTCCGAGGTGAGGGGGTGGGGGAGGCCGGTGGCCGTCTCGCAGAGGAGGATGCGGGAGTCGCCGACGTGGGCCGCCACGAGGGTCGAGTGGGCGGCCGGGTGCCAGAAGGGGGCGGGCGTGGGCGTGGAGATGAGGGCGATGGAGGCCGTCGAGCCGCCCTTGAAGCGCGTGGTGCCTCCGATGCCGTGGCCCGAGGGCGTCGCGTGGGGCATGCCGAGGATCTCGTCGTCGTTGACGGGCTGGTCCGAGTCGTCCGGATCGGCCTTGCGTGCCTGGGCGGACACGAAGTCCAGGTCGGCGCGGAGGAAGGCGTACGCGAGGCTGGACTCGACGCTCACCGACGCGGCTCTGCCCGCCCGGGCCGCCTCTTCTGCTGTGGACAGGTCAAAGTGCTCTGGGCTGAAGCGGCGGAAGTAGCCGCCAATGGTGCGCGCGTACGAGTCGACCAGCTGGCGCGCGAGCCGGGTGGCCTTGGCCATGTCTTGCGAGGGCGTCGGCAGCGATTGCGCGCTGGGCAAGGGGCGGCCGTGCTCCGGCTTGTCCTCGAGTCCTCTGCCGCGGGTGCCGGGCAGCTTTGTGTGCCGTTGCACCTCCTGCGGAGTCTTCATCTCGAGGGAGTCCAGTGCCTCGCTTTTCGAGGCAGTTGCTGTCGTGGATGGCGTCTTCTTGCGCAGGCTGCTCTGCAGGCCAAACTCCCTCGCCGCCTCCTCGACATAGCCGTGTAGCTCGTCGCGCAGGAAATGCGAACACTGGGAACCGCCGTGGCCGTCGAAGACGCCAAAGTAGAAAATCTGAGGGTCGCCAAGCACACTGTCGGCCGGTGTGGCTTCGCCTGGCTTTTGCCTCAGGCTCATGGGACCCCTCTTGGCGAAGGCGGGAATGTCGACGGTGCCGGCCTGGTCGGCGTCTTCATTGTAGGGACGACTGCCCCTGGCCGTGGCCGAGCCAAAGTGGTGCTTGGCCCTTCGCAACGGTATGCGCACCACCGTCAGGTCACGACTGGACATGTTGGGGATGGAGACGGCGGCGGGGAGAGGGCCGGAGCTGGGAGTATGGGGAGTCGATGCATCGCGGGGCAGTTTGTGGCCGGGACCGTGGCCGCGACCAGACTCTGGGTGAAGAGACGAGGAGGGCAGATGGGTGACAAAGTATGTGTGAAAAAAGCGCCGTGGTTGTTGGTCCGGGTATCGCGGCATGGGCAGGCCATTGCGACGTGTGGTGGCGGGACGGCATCTTGGCCGAGGCGGGATGGCGTGTCTCGTCGAGACGGACGTGGTTCGCGAGCTCGAAGGGGCGGGAAATGGCCGTGGCGGCGGTGCCGGGCCGTGGGCGGAAGGATGGGGGGGACGTCGGTGGAGGTTTGAGGGGAGTGACGAGTCTGTTGGTGATGATGCTGCTGATGATGCTGATGGTGCTGCTGCTGATGATGATGCTGATGGTGCTGCTGCTGATGATGATGCCGATGATGCCAATGGCAATAACGCGGATGACAGCGATGATGTTGACGACGACGAAGCTGCCAAGGCCGTCCATGGTCGCGGCGCGTTGTCTGCCACCAGGTGGGCGGCGGCCGTGGATGCCGAGCACCAGGCCTTGTGCCCGAGAGGAGCCATGGATGATTGGAGGATGGGAGTGATGGGCAAGGATGGACGACGAGAGTGTCGAGCTCAGCTTTTCCGCGGGGGCGTCACGGCCAAGACGACGAGCAGACCGCGCCAGCACCACGCCAGCGCCAGCACCACGCCAGACCATTGATGGCGCCCAGGACGCCAGACGACGCCAGACGACGCCAGACGACGACGACGACGACGACGACGACGACGACTGTGCCCGGTGCGGCCCGCACCTGGTCGTCGTGGCCGGCAATGACGTCGCAGCCCGCCACGTCGGAACGCACCATGGCTTTACTACCTCCAGTACTTGACCAGCTTGACGACCTGAAGTACCACTCCACCTCCGTTCGCAGCCCGAAGGCGCCAGGCGGCGTTGGTCGGGAGGCTTCTGGGGAAAAGTACATACGAGGATGGGCCCTGTCGGGCATTGCGCGTTGGTGCGGACGGGGGGGTTTTTTTTTATTATTATTAAAAAACAAAAAATAATAAAAGAAAGGAAAGCAAAAAAGGAACGAACCGGCACCGCCTACTTGCCCGACGCCTTGAATTAAATCCATTGAAATATGTGCACACTACCTACCTACTTACTTACCTACCTACCTACCTAGGTACCTACTTAGGTAGGTACCTAAAGTACTTGGGTACCCATTTACCTTAGATAAGTACCTACCCAAGTACTAGGTACCCACCTACACATGGGCATATCCACCCATGAATATGTACCATCTCCTCAAGGAGGTACCGGATACTCAACATACCCGTCATGTCTTCGACTCCCCGCAGTGCCATGCTGTCACACACGTGACTATATGTATATAGGGGGGATTCCCTACACTAGATAGTGAATAGGTTATTATCTTCCTCTCCTACTATCCTAATAATTAGTAGCAATTATATATTACTTATATAATAACTAAAAAACTAAAACTAAAATATACTTATCTCTATTAAAATTTTATTTTCTTAATATTTAGCAATTGCCTTTCCCTATTTATTAATTAATGTCTTTATAGATGCTAATAAAAAGTTAAATTTTAATAGTATAATAATTATACTAATTTTTATAAGTAATTAGACTATAGTAGACTATAAAGAAATAGTAATAGTTTATTTATTACGTTACCTTTAACTATAAACCTTATTTATATAGGGCTAATTAGTAGGATTTCCTAGTTAAGTAGCTAGAATAGTAATAAGCTTTTTAAAGAGTATTAATAAATTAGGAGAATTTAATATAGGATTTTAAGCTGGATTATACTATACTAAAATTAACTATACCTAAGGCCTTACTACTAAAGATATAATTACAGTAAATTGCTTTAGTTAGAGATAATAATGACGATATTAACGATATTTAACACCTTACTATATAATAGGCACTCCTAATTAATAGGCAGCTTTTTCCTTATATATAGACTTAGGCTAGTACCTTAATAAATCTATAAAATCTATTAGGGGCATTATTAAGCTAGTTTTTAGAATTACTTATAGTAGGAATAATAATACTATAAGTGTTACTTCTATAAGTGTTACTTCTATAAGGGTTGCTTTTATAATTAGTAGAAGCTAAACTAAAGTTAAGAAGGAGTAAGAAACTAAGTTTAGCTTTAAAAGTTAGCAACTCCTTATTATTCTTACTATTATTACTAATTATATTCCTTAAATTACTAAAATTGCTAGTATCTTTAGTATTATAATATTTACTATAATTACTATAATCTTTGTTTATATACTTATCTTAAATAAGTTAGCAACTTAGTAATAGTATAGATAATATAGATACCTTAGAAGATTGTTAGTAACAACTGTAACTAGTACTTTAGCTAGATATATTATATATTCTATAGGTTATAGCAGATATAATATATATATAGAGGCAAACCTAAGAGACTATTATACACATATTAGACTAATAGAGAGTTATGCCTAAATTAACCTTTTGCTCCTTAGTACTAATGTTTGTTATATAGGCTCCTTTAAAGGCTTTAGATATTAGATTTTTTAATCCTAGTATAAAAGATACTAAGGGATAAGGTATTATTATAGAGGCTAAGTTTACTATAATAATTTACAAATATATGCTAGCATTTATATAGTATTTATAGGATATAGTAGAAGCTTAATCTAAAAAAGCTATTAAAGAAGTCTAGATTTTATATCTTTAGGGATAGGCTTTAAATTAATATAGTTAACTACTAATAGATTTTTAACGCTAGTTACTTTATAAAGCTATACTTAAGATAATTTATATATAGCTAGTAGAAAGATTTAAAAAACCTTAAGAGGCTGCACTTTTTTATATTAAAGTAGCTTAGTATATATTATAAAAGTATTATATTAGAGAGGATCTAACTAATTTTATCTATAATATATTAAGAGATACTAAAGCATATTCTTAGGATAAAGTTACCTAATTAAGGATAGTGTATTAAGCGTTTAATCTGTATATTTAGTCTATTATTCTACTACCTATATCTAATATAACTATTAATGCGTATTTAGTCTAAATTAAAGACTAAGAATTAATTATCTTAGTAATAGTAAAGAAGCAATATAAGCAGGCAGTTAACTAATAGTATTGTAATATAATATAAGGTATATAGTTATAGGGACTATAATTATAGTTATAGCACAGTTAGTTTATAATAGATTGCTATAATATATTTAGATATAGCAGATAATAAGTATATAATCTATATAGATAGTAGTAGTATATAAGTGTGAATAATACTATAGGCACTTCTATATACTAGAATTAATAATAGCTATATATAAATAATACTATAGGCACTTTTAATTATACTAATAGGAGTGGTTGTAAATAGGTTTAACCTTAGTAAGTAAAGCTATACTTATAGTTTATATAGTAGTAGACCCTATATATAAATAAATCTATGCCTTTTAGCGCTATTAAAACACTAGTAGTAATAGTAGTAGCTTAGCTATAGTAGGTATATATTATTAAAAATCCTATAAAAGTGGCATAATAGAAATAGCAATCCTAGTAACTGTAACTTAAGAATAACATTTAATTAGCTTAAATTACTAATATATAGCTAAGTAAGGATATATAGGTAGATCTAAATATAGGTTTATAATTTTACCTAAAAGTAGAATAGTAATAGGACTATAGTAAGAATTAGGGTAGCATTCTATATAATAGTACTTAAACAGATATAGTATAATTTATAGGCCTATATTAGGTAATAGTTAAGAATTGCTAAATTTATACTTAATAATTTGCTTTTAATAATATATTATTTAGATATTTAGAGGAACACTATAGAATGCTTAGATAGATATAAGTAGCTTATAATAATACTTTAGACTGTTATTCTTTATCTTAATAATAATATAATAGTACTGCTTTTTAAGCGTAAGCAATAATAGAGCTAATAGTGGTTAAGTTAAAGGCATTCCCTACTCTAATAAAGTTATTAGCGCCTTAATATAATACTAGTTGTTTATTACTAATTTTTTAATTAATAGTTAATCCTTAGAGAGATATAGGCGTTAGATATATATTTTATATATAGACTTACCTTTGTTTTTAGATTTATTTAAATATAGATAAACTAGATCTTTAATTTAACATTTATTGTAATATAAGGTGTGTAGTTACTTTAGTAAATAAGAAATAGGTTGTAAAGTGTTACTTAGAATTAGAAATTTATATATAGGTAGAACTAATTTGTATTAAAGGTATTAGCGCTAAAGTATTTTCTATAGCTAAATATATTTTATTATTATTTAATTTTATTAGGTATATAAAAAATAGCACTTTAGTAGTTATAGTATTTACTAGAGAGATAGTATTAGTGTAATCCCTTAAGGCATATATGCTTTTAGGCACTAATTGCCTTATACTAGAGAAAATAAATATTATAATTAGTAAAGGATAAATAATAATAGGAACCTATAATAGCGTTACTATTCCTATAGCAGTATAGTATATAAAGTAGAAGGTTAATATACTAGTAAAAGCATAAGATACTATTATAGTTATACTAGGATAAATAGCTATAATTCTAGTTATATATAAATTAGTAAAATATAAATAGGTATTATTTAAACCTAGTAAATTGCTATGTTTAGGCATTTATACTATAGTTATAGATAGTTTAATGAAAAATGTTATTGTTTATAATATAAGTAATAAACTAGTAGTAATCTAATATAACTAGGAAATAGGACGATTTAAATCTATAGATCTAATAGCAAAAGCTTATATAGTTAATATTATATAAGCCCTAAAGGTAGTAGAGTTAGCTTTAGTTATAGAAGATTATAATAAGAGGCATCTTATAATACTAAAGCAAATTTTATAGGAATTAGATACCTTAGTGTACTATAATATAAAAGCAAACTTTTATAATTTTAAGAATCTAATAGAATGTTAGAAGATAAAGGATCTATTAAACAAATTTAAAGCCTTATTTAAGGATAAAGGTTTTGCAAAAGTACTAATTAATAAGTATATAAGGATCTAGATAAAACTAGGCTAGTAAGATATAGTTCTAAAGAAATATTATATATATCCTATTAGACTAAATAACTATAAAGTTATTAAATAGATAATAGCAAAATTAGCAACTATTAGAAAAGCATATTGTATAATAAAGCAGGTTCCTTTTATATTTCTAGTATTTGTTATATAGACTAAATAAGGCGCTACTTATAAAGGTTAAATAGTTATAGATATTAAAGGTCTTAATGCTATGTTATTGTTAAACGTATACCTAATGCGTAAATAGGACAAAATAATTAAGAAAATAGCAAATATAATATATATTATAGTAATAGATGCTATGTTATTTTACTACTAATAGTTAGTACACCTAGACTTATGTTAGGCGTTAATAGTTATTATATATAATAGGCAGTATATATTTAATGTCCTGATTATAGGATATAAAGGCTTAAATACATATATATAGCGTTATATAGATAACTTATTAAGACACACAAAGGGTTTTGTATATTATAATAATATTGTTATTGCATTAAATAGCTTTGATTAATATATAGTGGATTTATAACTAGTGTTTTAGTGACTTTTAAATATAAATATATCTATTAGTATAGTAAAGATATTTATAGCTTATCCTAAAGCTAAAGTGTTAGGTAAAATAGTAGATATACTAGGAATATTTATACTAGTAGAAAAATTAGTAGCAATATATTAATTAGAATTCCTAAAAACTCTTAGAGCTTTAGAACATTTGTTAGAATTTGCTAGAGTATTACGCTACTTTATCCTAAGATATATATTAATTATTAAGCTATTGTAAGACTAAAAAACTAACTTACTATAGGTGCACTAAGTTATAAAGAAAGATAGGCTTAGTAATAATAATAAGCTAGAAATAAAGAATATAAAAAAGCAATTAAAACTAGCCTATTATAATTAAGTAAAAGCTATAGGTGTGTTATTACCTATAGTAAAAGAGGTTAATATATTTATTAAACTTAAAAAAGCCTTAATAAAGTATATAATATTAACACTATTCTTACTAAAGAGATATCTCTTTATTAATTTTAATATATTAGGAAAGGGTATTAGTGTTATAGTATACTATATCTATAATAATGCAATTTTAAAAATAGCATTTATATTAGATAATATAAAGTATCCTTTATAAATAGTAATCTAGCCTATAGCCTTTCTCTTACATATATTATCTACTATAGAAAAGCGGTATTAGTTAACTAAATTAGAAATGTATAGGTATATATAGATATTATGAAAATTATAATAGTAAATAGAGGCAACTTAGCGTCTATCTATTATATACTTTATAGATTATTATTCTATTATAGATATAGTAAGGCACTTAGATATTATAAATATAATAAGCAGATATACTATTAATAAAAAGCTTATCTAAGCTATAGAATATGTTAGTTAGTTTAATATTAAGCTAGTATATTAAGCAGGGAAAGAGCATCTTATATTTAATATATTAAGTAGGCTAAAAACTATAGTGGCTATATATAATAAAAATACACTAAGTTAGCTAGAAAATTTACTAAATAATTATTTAGAACTATAGGAGGAAATGCTAGTTTTATATATAAAGCAGAATTTAGTATTAGCTCTAATTCTAACTAGCATAATTCTAATTGCAGAAAGACTAATAGTATTGTTATTTAGTATCTTACCTAAGTATAAATAGGCTATATAAAGGGGTTATAAAACCAATCCTAATTAGCTATATATAATAATAGTGCTAGATAGAAATGTAAGATTAGCGCTGGAAAATTAAGCAATATTGCTATTCTTTTAGGAGGACGAACTTCTTTAGAAGACAACCTTAGGATTTCTGCTACAATTATGTATACTATAGGACGTAGTGTAAGAGCTGTTTAATTCTATATATAATAGCAATTATATAGGTTATTAGAAACTAAGTAATATTGTTTAATAATTCTATATCTATTAGGGATTAAAGAAACTACGGAAATACTTATATTTATACCTACACTGCTAAATCTATAAACTATAGCAACATCTATAATATAGTAATTTGTAACCTTTATTAGTACTACTAGCACTATATTATACTATCTTAATTAACTTTTTACTATTATTGCTAAAATTAGTAGAGGGAAATAATGCTATATTAGTTATAGTAGATAAGTTTACTAAATAAGTAATGCTTAAGCCTTATGTTAATAATATTACTGCTGTAAATTATGTTAAATTGCTTTATAATTAATTATTAATAGTAAACTAGGGATTACTAAAAATAGTTATTAGTAATAGGGATTGTTAATTTTTAGCAGCTATTTAGAAGATATTTTAGGAACTAATAGGTATAAGAATGTTATATTCTATAGTATATTACCCTTAGACAGATAGATAAACAGAAAGAATAATATAAATAATTAAATTAGCTGTCTAAATGTATATTACTAAATTAGATAATGTGCGAATATAGTAATATACCTTACTATAACTGTAATTTAAATTTAATAATATATAGTTGTAAACTATAGGAAGGTCACCTAACTAGCTAGTTTTAGGATTTTCCCTTAATAATATAGTATTGCTATTATTTCCAAAGGAGCTAGAGGTATTATAGAAGCTGTTAGAATAGTTGTAGGCGTATAATGCAATATCTTTAGCAGCTATTTAAATAAAATATTATTATAATATATAGTATATAATAAGATTCTTTAAAGTAGGAGATAAAGTCCTGATTTAATTAGATGATTATATATATACTATTCTACGATTAATTAGCGCAAAATATGGACCTAAATTTGTAGGACTATTTGTTATTTTGTAAAGAATTAGAAGGTCTGCGTATAAATTGTAGTTGCTAGATGCATAGAGAATTTACCTAGTAATTTCTATGGATTATTTAGAACCATTTATATCTAATAAGTATAATAAACTGCAGTATTAAATAGCGCTGGTGTAGGTAATAGATTAAGAAGTTAATATAGTATTATTTAGTAAGATAGAAAACAAAGTAGCTAAATATTTAGTAAAATTTAAAAATTTGCTACTATTATATAATTAATAGTTGCTGTTAATAAGTATCCTAAAGTTGTGGAATAGTGAGCAGTTAGTAGACGCTTAGAAGCAAGCTTATACTTATTAACAGCTAGCAAACTAATACATTTACTTATGTTTTTATATATAAAAGTTTCCTTTACTTATTCTGTTTATAAATTTTCTTTCTCTCCTTTACTACTTTAACTTTATTTTTATCCTTTAAAATTTATTTTTCTCTCTAAAAAATTAGAGTAATATAGCAAATATAGCACTATAATAGACCCTTAGTATAACTAAGAATAGGAGGCTAAATATATAGTATATTTAAGTAAACATCTAGTATAGGAAGAGCTACTATCCTATGTCTTTGCCTTTATAGCTTAGTAAATTATACTATATCTAAGCAAATAAATAAAGGATTTAATGTTATTACTAGAGTTTCTTAATAGAAATCTATATTTTACGCTATTATTATTTTAGCTAAGTAATGTGGTTATAATTAAAAAACTACTAAACTTAGCTAATAATAATATAAATATATTAGGGTAAATTATTCTAGCTTAGTGTATCTAAGGCTAACTATAGTTAGCTAGTATAGTATAATATAAAGCAGCTATTAAGAAATAGCAATAGGAATTAAGCGTCTTAGATAATATTATATATATTAGTTTTTCTAAGTAATTAAAAAGCGCTAAATTAATAATAAAAATTAAAAAGCTTAAGAAGTTAAAGAAGAAATAAAATAAAAAGCTAATATAATAACTGCTGCTATTAATAAGGTTTATACTAATTAATATACTAAATATATTGCTACTATTATTAATATTATTTAATTTAGTTATAGATTAAAGATAATAAAGGAAGCGTAAGCTAGAGTTAGATAAGGTGCTAAAATTATAGGCAGCAATTAAGAGCTTAGATGCTAAAATAGTAAAAATTATAGATATAATAGAGCAATAAACGCAGCTGTTATAAGACATAGCAAATATAATATTAACTATAGAAAATGTTAATATAATAAATGCATAATTGCGATAAATCACGATTATAATATTGTAAGTAGTAAACATTAATATAAATTTAGCATAATTAACAGCTTATATTATTAGGTAGGTAAGAGAGCTAGCTAATATTCTAATTCTATAAATAGAAGTAGACTTTATTAACTAGTGTTATTATTAACAGTTAGAGTTATAATAGGATTATTAGTTAGAGTTATAATAAGGGCATTATGTTTTTGTTAGGGGCAGATGTCACACACGTGACTATATATATATAGGGGGGATTCCCCACACTAGATAGTGAATGGGTCATCATCTTCCTCTCCCACCATCCTGACACATGCCCTCCCTGCGCCGCCGCAGCACCAGTCGACTCGATCCACGTCAGTCCGATCATCGACACTCGCCATGGTCGCCACGCGAGCCGGCAACACTTGCGGCTTGGCCGGTCCTCGAGAAAACAAGATGAAACACGTCAAGAAAATCCACGTCTGAAATTCCCACCAGCCTCTCCCCATGCCACCGCCACCATGGGCGACGAACTCCCGGCCGACGCAGACGCACCCTGCGACGCCGAGTCCGACTCCGACTCCGACGCCGCCCGCGCCAAACACCTCCAACACCTCGTCAACATCGCCGACACGGGCGACATCATCCTCTCCGTCACCTTCCTCACCTCGCCCGCCACCCTCAAGCGCGCCCGCCGAGCCGCCCTCCGCGCCAGACCCCCCCACGACGACCCCGATGAGGCCTCGCCCCGTGCCGTCCTCGCCCCCAGGCTCACCCTCCCCTACCGGGTGAGCCTCGCCTCCCTCACCAAACACTCCCTCTACTTCCGCAACCTCCTCACCAACCCGTCCTTCCAGGAGGCCCAGCGCATCGCCTCCACCCACGCCGCCCTCGCCGCCCGCGGCACACCGCCCGGCGAGGCCGACCCCCTCCACCTCCCCTGGGTGACCGTCACCGACGACGACGAGGCCACGCAGTCGGCCGCGCGCCAGGAGCCCCTGGGGGACATGCTGCGCATCATGCACGGCCTGCCTGTTGCGCGGACGAGGACCGCCGCCGCCGCCCCGCGCGTGGCCATGTCGTACGTCACCACGCTGGCCATCATGGCGGACCGCTTCGACGCCACGGCCGTCGTGGCCCGCGCCCTGGCCCATCTCAAGTTCAAGTGGCCCGTCACGAGCACCCGGCCGTACGTCGACGACGCGGGGCGCGCAACTGACGTGGAGGGCGCGTTGCGGCAGAAGATTCTGCTGGCGTGGCTGCTTAACCAGCCTATGCGGCTGCATCGCGAATCGAGAGAGCTGATTGTCCGGGGGTCGAGGCTCTGGGGGGGCTGTCCGCCCGAGGAGGAGCACGAGGCGGATTTCTCGGCTGCGTGGTGGAATCTGCCCGAGGGCATTGAGGGTGAGTTTCATCCCCTCGTCTCGTTTTTTTTTTTCTTCCTTCTTTCTTTAATCACCCGTCTGGAGAAACCCCCATCTACAACGTCTACATGCCATGTATCACCCCACTGACAACCCGCAGAGGAACTCGAGCACAGAAGAAGCTGCATCCTCAGCACCATCGCCTCCATCCAGCGCCACTTCCTAGCCCAGTACTCATCCCGCGACCGCCAGTGCAAGCTGGGCTACGACTCCAGCGCCGCCTGCGACGCCTTCCAGCTGGGCCAGATGCTCAAGTTCCTCCTCTCGCGCGACCTCCTCCGCCTGGCCGACTACGCCCCCGCCCGCGACCCGTCCGCGTCCTGCCTCGTCGACCTGGACGACCTGCTGGCCACGCTGAAGCAGCTGCCCGGCTACCAGGTCGACAGGCACCACCTCAACTGCGGGCCGAGGCTCCGCGTCGACCCCATCCTCGACTACGTCAAGGCCATGCTCGCGACCGGCGTGCTGAGCCTCCCGCTCGCCGAGTGGAAGAAGCACCGCCGGGACGTCTCGTGGGTTGCCGGGCCGGAGTCGACGGGCGCGCCGCCCGTGTTTGCCTTTACGAGGGCGCTGGCCGGCGATGCGCGTCTGCGGGTTGAGGGGGCCATGTATGTCGATGGGATGGCGAGGAGGCTGTTTACGGCGGGGGCGTGGGATTGGACGCCGGAGGGGTGAGGGGCGTGCGTTGTTGGAAGACGTGAACGTGTGGGCGTGACGGAACGTGTATGCATTTATGTAGAAATTTACAAATGTCTTGTGTAACATGACTTGGATACGGAAAAACATGTGGGTGTAACTATGACTATTCGCAGATATAATGTAGATATAAGTGGATATAAATAGAAGATAAATAGAAGATAAGTTAAATATATTAAGAATATATAGAATGTATATAGAACATATATAGAATATATATAGAAGATATATAGAAGATATATAGAAGATATATAGAAGATATATAGAAGATATATAGAAGATATATAGAAGATATATAGAAGATATATAAAAGATATATAGAAGATATTAAAGATATATAGAGGATAGATATAAGAGATATAGAAGATAGATATATAGCAGATATATAGAATATATATAGAATATATAAAATAAGCATAAAATATATAAATAAAGAAAAATAAATAAGATATTTTTTTTTAAAAAAAAGGTGCTGAAACTTTTAACTGCTAGGCTGAAAGGAGGATGCATATCTTCTAAAAAAGGTGCGCTGCTAATTTCTAATAAAGGGTGAAGAAAAAAAAAGAAGAAAATTAAAAAAAAAAAAGAAGAAGAAAATAAGAATATAAGAAGAATATAAGAATATAAGAAGAAAATAAGAAGGATAAAAAATGAAAATAAAACCTATTAAACTACCAAGGCAGTTTAGGGTATAGTAACACCACGGCAACACCTACGTCTCGAGGGGTAATCCCAGGTGCAAATCCCAACCCAATGTCCCCCTCACTGCCAGGTTCCTCCAGTGGATCCCTGGCAGACCCGACGCTTAACCTCTGCACGTTTGCGCTTCCGCCCGTGACTGGTGGAACAGAATGGGAACAGCGGGAGTGGCGGCAGCATGAATGGCAATTGGACATGGATTCGATGGACATGGATTCAATGGAGATGATTCAATGGAAATGAATTCAACGGAAATGAATTCAACAATAACCCGCTAACCAGACGTTCTAGTCCCAACTCCCACAAACTACAAAAGCACCCTCACGAGCTCGACGCCCTCGTCTCCCGGACCCCAGGCGTCTTGTTCGCCACACTCCCACGGGGGCTAAGCGAGGCGCCGCTCTTGGACTCGACAGACGCAGCCGCCTTGGGCTTGAAGAAGGGATACCGGCCCTTGGTCTCGCGGAAGCGCATGGTGACGAAGCCGGCCATGACGAAGAGCCAGTAGACGTTGTAGGAGATGACGGAGCCGTAGGTGGCCGAGTTTTGCCAGCCGAAGATGGCGTTGAAGACGCCCCAGCCGCCGTCGTTGGGGTCGGTTGGCGAGCAGCACTGTTGGGTTTGGTCAGTTTTTTTTTTTTTTTTTTCGGACAAGCCAAACGTTGAAACATGGATGTGATGGGGGAAAAAAAAATGAGGTCGTCATGTCGTGGAGGACACTCACGTTGACGTGCCAGACGCTCTTGTCAATGTCGTAGGAGCCTGGGCCGCTGCCCGTCTCGCTGGCGTCTCCGCCAATGGCGTTGTTCCATTTTTGCGCCTCGAGGTGCCATACGCCGCGGGAGAAGAGGCCGGCTGCGACCAGGTACAGGAGACAGGTCGAGGCGACGAGGAAGACTTGCAGTTTGGCGGTCGAACCACCTCTGTGGGAAGGGGGCGTGGTTAGCACAGGAATGGAAGGCAAAGGAAAGAAAAGATGAAAAAAAGGAAACGAGAGAGAAATCATCTCAGCCGCTCCACCTAAACGTACTTGTACAGGAGCCAGCCGATGAAGCCACCAACGAGGAGGCCGACAACGACAGGCAAGGGCACCGCGTAGGCCGGGGCGGAAAAGGTGACGCCGGCGACAAACACGACGGCCTCGATGCCCTCGCGCAGCACCGTGATGAACGGCAGCACAAACATGGCGTACTTCTCCAGCCAGTGCGCGAGGCAGCCGCGCGTCCGCTTCTGGAGCGGCGACTCGATGGCCTTGGCGAGCTTCACGCGCCACTTTGCCTGCATCTTGCCGATGCGCAGCAGGGCGGCGCCCATGACGGTGATGATGACGGCGGCAAACAGACAAAAGGCACCCTCGTAGTAGTTCTCGTTGTTCTCCCACCCGTTGGATCCAACAGTGTAGAAGACGCCAATGAGGGCGGCGGCGACAATCATGCAGACCAAGAAGCCGGCGGCCACGCCCAGCCAAATCTACAACCCGACGTCATCAGCAGGGGCATGGCAAGGGAAAAGGGGGGCATCGTGGGGGAGAGAAGAGAGAGAGAGAGAGAGAGAAGAGAGAGAGAGAGAGAGAGAGAGAGAGAGAGAGAGAGAGAGAGACGGCGAAAGAACAAGGAACGGACCTGTCGACGGAGAGCTTTGTAGGTCTTGACATGGCTGTCCGGTCCATCGAGGGTCTGCTTGAGAAAGGCAAGCAAAACGGACACGATGATGACGGTTTCGAGCGTTTCTCGAAACACGACGAGGAAGACGGGCACGGAAAAGACGTCCTTGGCCATGTTGAGCAGCGTTCAACTGACAAAGGCACCGCGGCGGCCCTCGTGGCAATCTCTACAGCAAGATCACGCGGAGACCAGAAATAAAAAAAGAAGAGTTGGAAAAGACGGGAGGCAAAGTCGACGAGGCACAACGAGCAAGTCTCGCGGAAAGATATCACCACATGCTCGGATCCCTGGGAGCAAAAAAAGAAAAGAAAAGAAAAGAAAAGAAAAGAAAACGAGGGCGACCTCTTTTTTTTTTTTTTTTTTTTTTTTTTTTTTTTGGTTTCTTGTCTTGCAAAAGTGCGCCGCGCCGCCGGAGTGGGTTCGATATTCCAATTTCCACCGGGATTGTGCTCGAACCCGCTGGCGCCAGAGGCAGGGCAGCAGAGGGAGTGGGGCGCGCCGGTGCGGAGCAGAGTCGGATCAGATAACGAGAAGCCGAGCCAAGGGGCCAGGGATTAAATGGCGCATCAGGCCACCCTGACCGATTGATTACACGGAAAAATAAAATACATGAATGGATGAAGAAATCAATCAATCAATCAATCAATAAAAGAAGGGACGAGACCGCGTGCCCCACTATCCGGTTGGGTGGGTGTGGAGTCTGGATCTTGCTGCGAGGACTCGCCTCTCGCCTCGCACGCCACTCGGCAAAATGCTGTCGGCCAAGTCTGACAATATATAAAAAAAAAAAAAAAAAAAAAAAACCTTTCTAAGCCCGTTTTTGGCATCTTTTGGCATCTTTTTGGACCGCAAGGTTTGCGGCAAGAAACTACGACCATGCACCTCCTCGGGCATATCCTGTCAGCTTGGATGCCTGCCGTCAATGGCTCTTGGACCAGAACAGGATGGAAAAGGGGAAAGCCGCCCTGGTTTCACCCGCCGCCACATCCGCCGCCGGTGCGCTCGCTGTTCAACGTGACAAGGCCCCAGCTAATCTACCTTCCGATGGGAGGAAACATGGAAGGGACTGGTCGCCGTGCATTGCCAGTCCATGAACGCGCAGCAGCCGAGTAGGGAGGGCGGCTGTGCCTGATGTTATCGTGAAAGGGCTGCGATGAATAGGCGTGCGCTTGATGATCCGCTGCTGCGCGCTCATGGACTCGTCAACAGGTGGCGTCTGGCGCATTTTGCATCTTGCATCTTGCATTCTGTATTCTGCATTCTGCATCCTGCCCGTCGCACGTTGCGCCGAGCAGCCTCTCTGAAGCGAGCATCAATTGATGTCTTGCCATTTGCGATGCCGGACGTTGCAGTTGCGTTGGGTCGGGACGAGTTCAAACGTTCCCAAAGTTCCAGTGTGGAGGAGTCAATGGTTCGTGCACCGGCTCGGACGTCGCGGACGGCGCGGACGAGAGTCGGACGCCGAAGGCATCGCTGGTTTTTTTTATTTTTTTATTTTTATTTTATTTTATTTTATTTTTTTTTTCCCACACTTTGCCTCCTCTTTTCCTCTAGCCTCCATTCCTCCACAATACCACAGAGTGGTAATTTCCAAACGTCCAGGTTCTCCGCCGGTCAGGAGGCGAATCCAAGACGTCTTTTTGTCTTCTTTCTTCCTGCCTCTTTCCTTCTCATGCAACAGCCTTGGGGAAAATTGTGCTTTATTAAAGTACCTAGCGGATACCTCTCCCCGCTTCCCGCAGCTAATATTAACACGTACACGGCGAGTAATGATGTGTCCCTCTTTTGACCTTTGGTTGTTGAAAATTGTCGTTTTCTGCGCTGCGTCAATGGTTTTTGTTAAAAAAAAATAAATAAATAAATAATAAAAAAGATATTAAAGAGCAAAGGAAAGGAAAAGGTACGAAAAAAAAAATCCTTTTTTGGTAAAACAAAGTCTTTATTAAAAAGGTCAAGTACTGCGCGCTGGCACCCCGGAGCTTCAGCGAACCCTCTCAGTGTACGCCTTCCAGGCCGCAGAGCGGTAGCGCTCCGCCTCCCCCTCCGGGTCCCCCGCCTTGAGAATGCCGCGTCCGACAATGACAATGTCGGTGCCGGCCAGGCCGATGAGCTTCCGCGGCGTGTTGTACTGCTGGCCCTTGCCGTCGCCCTGGACCGCCGCGTCCTGGTCCTCGTCCTCGGGCGGCAGCTGGCAGCCCGGCGTCATGTGGATGAAGGCGTCTTCGGGCTCCGTGTTGAGGCTCTCCTGCGACACGTAGCCCATGACAAAGCCCTTGTGTTCGCGCGCGGCCTCGACGCAGGCCTGCGTGTACTCCCTGTTCATGAAGTTGCCGGCCGAGGACATTTGCGCGAGGATGAGGAGACCCCGCGTCATGGGCGCCTCTTCTATGCCCGGGAAGAGGACCTCGTCGCCCGTGCCGTCGATGCCCTTGGTGGTCAGGCGCGGCGAGCTGACGGTTTCGTACTGCTGCGTGACCGTCGTGACGGAGACGATGCTCCCCTTACGACCATCGTCCCGCCGTCGGCGCATCTTGTCGTCGTCGCCGGAGTCGTCGTCGCCAGAGTCGCCTTTCCGTCCGCCGCCGCCGCCGCTGTCGTCGTCGTCAAACTCTTCGCTCGTGGGAGTGCCGACCGTAACCGACGTCTTCACCTCGTACGGGTACCGCTCGAGCCACCGCGCCGCGGCGTTGGCCAGGGAGGTGACGGAGGCCTTGCCGGGGACCATGTTGACGTTGATGATGTGTGCCCACTCGACGATGCGAGCGGAGCCGCCCGTGTACTGCAGCTCGACCGTGTTGCCAATGTCGCCAAACTTGCGGTCTTCGAATATCAGGAACCCGTGGCGGCGAGCCAGCGACGCGAGCTTGGCGCCCGTGCCCGTCTGGGGATGGAAGTCCCAGCCGGACACCATGTCGTGATGCGTCTTGAGGACAACAATGGACGGGCCGAGCTTGTCGGCCAGGTAGAGGAGCTCCCGGGCTGTGGCAACGTCGGCGCTCAGGCAGAGATTGGACGCCTTAAGGTCCATGAGCTTGAACAGGTAGGCATTGAGCGGGTGTGTGGCGGTCTGGGATCTCGAGGCATAGGTAGCCTTGAGAGTAGGGTGCGGCGCCATAATGGCCATGTCGCGAGAACCTGGGCTTCTTTTCTCTCTCTCTCTTTTTTTTTTCTTTTTTTAGCTCTGTCTTGTTGGAGATGGTGACTCGTGATTTCCCCCGCCCCGCAACTCCTTTTGCCCCCTCGAGCTGAAGAAGAACAAGGTGGAGTTGTCTCTCTTGAGAATGGCAGACCCCAAGGAAGCAAACGAGGGACGTCTTTGGAGCCTGTCCCGGGGGCGGACCTCGTCGTTGCACAATCACGACTATCAAATCGTGAGGCTAAATGTCGCTGTGACTCGGGGGACCGGTAACGAGGAAGAGCAGTCGGTTGCTGTTGGAATCCGATTCATGGGCGGATTTGCATGCATTCTTTTTTTCCCTCGTTTATTTTTTCCCTCGTTTTTTCCCCCCCTTTCTAACGAGGCGTAGAACGTGATAGTCACATGGGGCGGGGTTCTATGGGGCCGGTGCCCGCCCGCGATTCAGCTAAAGTTATCAATCAGTCTGGTCCGTCCCCTCAGTACGCACGCCCCACCAATCGCTTGGAAGGGACGAAAAAGTTTTCTTGCCGTCGTACTATCGGATGAGAGGAAGGCCGGCCATTGGACCCCAACGCCACGCCTGATTGGTGCCCTCAGTTCGCCTTGTGCCTGTCGATGCGGAGCCAGACGCTCAACAGCTTGCCAAGCAGCCGTGGATGCCAGCCGTGGACGGCTGTACGCCAGCCGGGCACGCAGGCGAGCGGTGGGGCAATGGAGCCTTAGCCGTCCAACATCCATGCAGAGCCGACGCCGCAGAAATCACCAGACTCGACTCCAGAAATGTCTGGACATTCCATTCCACTCCGCACCGGCTCCCCACGCCGTCGTGAGGTTTGCGCGCATGCATGCAAATAAGATGTCATAGGGCGTGGACGGCCCCGGCACCGCCACTGCCCGATTTTTTTTTTTTTTTTTTTTTTTTTTTTTTTTTTTTTTAATTCCCTTTCCAACGTCCCCTGTCATTCTCTCTTTTCGTCTGGCGCAAGACGTCTGATCTGACGTTGTTCGTTCGGTCTTTCCATTCCATCTGGTCTTTCCATGCAGGGAAGGTCCCGACCCCTTCTCCCGCGCCTCTCCCGCGCCTCTCCTTCCTGCCTGAGCAAACGAGTTAAGCAGGCTGTCAAACCGTCCACCCTCGCGAGCAAGTCGTCTGTGAGCAGCATTCCTTCTTCTCTCTTCTCCCTCCTCTCTCGCGCCGACTTTGCTCCATTTCTTGCGCGGACTGCTGAGTACGGAGACCTCGAAACCCAGTGAGTCAAAGTCTCCGGCACACCTAGATGGCGGCACTCGCGCGTCGGATAGCCGCCTTGGCTGTACTTGGAAGCCTGGCCGCGGCTGCCACAATCAACCACGACTTCAACATCACTTGGGTCAGAGCCAATCCTGATGGCGCCTTTGAGCGACCCGTCATTGGCATCAATGGACGGTGGCCGATTCCCACCATCGAGTGCAATGTTGGCGACCGCATAGTCATAAACCTGAATAACCAGCTCGGCAACCAATCGACCTCACTGCACTTTCACGGCCTGTTCCAGAATGGAACAAACCAGATGGACGGCCCTTCGGGTGTAACTCAATGCCCCGTCCTCCCCGGCCACTCAATCACGTATAATTTCACGGTAAATATTCTCATCTCACCAGAGACAAAACTACTTTGACATTGCCTTGTCGAAATGCTAAGACGGGACTCTTCCCTTTTTTTTTTTCTTTTTTTTTTTCGCGCCTCTTCAATTCAGGTCGACCAACCCGGAACGTACTGGTATCATTCTCACAATGACGGCCAGTATCCCGACGGTCTCCGCGGGCCTGTCGTTGTTCATGACCCTCAGTTTCCTTATGCAAAGGAGATGGACGAGGAAATCGTCCTCACTCTTTCGGATTGGTATCACGACGAGATACGGAACCTCATTCCTCAGTTTTTGAGCAAGACGAACCCCACTGGCGCCGAGCCCGTTCCCAACGCGGCCCTCATCAACGACACGCAGAATTTGACTGTGTCGGTCCAGCCCGGCAAGACGTATTACTTCCGTGTCATCAACATCGGCGCCTTTGCCGGTCAATATCTCTGGTTTGAGGGCCACAAGATGCGCATCGTCGAGGTTGATGGTGTGTATACGAAAGCTGCGGAAGCCGACATGATTTATATATCTGCTGCTCAGCGCGTCAGTTTTCTCCTGACGACCAAGAATGACACGAATGCCAACTTTCCCTTTGTGGCCAGCATGGATACGGTATGGGATTTTTATTTGAGTTTTTTAAACTTGAAAAAAAAAAAAAAGTTTGTGCGCTGCAATGATGACTGACGCTCCTGGGAAAACTAGAGTCTGTTTGACACGCTCCCTACAGACTTGAACTACAACTCGACCGGCTGGCTCAGCTATGACAAGGCCAAGACTCATCCCGATCCTGCCTTGGTCGACGAGCTGAACCCATTTGATGACATCACTCTAGAGGCCTACGACGGCATGGAACTCTTGCCTGAGCCCGACCACAACGTGGAGCTCAATGTTATCATGGACAATCTGGGCAATGGCGTCAACTATGCCTTCTTCAACAACATCACCTACCGGTCCCCCAAAGTCCCCACGCTGTATAGTGTGCTCAGCGCTGGCGACAAAGCCGTTGACCCCACCGTGTACGGAGAATACACACATCCCTTCGTCCTAAAGAAGAACGAGATTGTGCAGATTGTAGTCAACAACCTCGACTCGGGCCGCCATCCCTTTCACTTACACGGCCACAACTTCCAGGCCATCTATCGTTCCAATGAATCAGCCGGAACCTGGGAAGACGAGGGCGGTGCCGCGGGCAAGACGTTCCCCAAGGTGCCCATGCGCCGTGACACCATGGTCCTCTATCCCAGCGGGAACATGGTTCTACGGTTCAAGGCCGACAACCCCGGCGTCTGGCTCTTCCACTGTCATATCGAATGGCACGTCATCTCGGGCCTCATAACCACGTTTGTCGAAGCGCCAACAGAGCTGCAAAAGTCGCTCACCATCCCGGCAGACCACCTCGCGGCCTGCAGAGCAGGAGATGTTCCCACCGAGGGCAATGCAGCCGGCAACACAAAGGATCTGCTCGACCTTTCAGGTCAAAATGCGCCGCCCGATCCTCTCCCAGACGGGTAAGTTTTTCATTGCAAACTCTCCTTTTGTTTTGGTTGTGACCCACCCACTGATCACCTCTCTCTCTTTCCCCCCTTTTAGATTTACAACCCGCGGCATCGTAGCCCTAGTGTTCAGTTGCCTCACTGGCATTCTTGGCGTTTGTGTCGTGGCCTGGTACGGCATGTCGCAGCCCGTTGATGAAATGCCCAAGGCCGCGTCCACGCTGCTACACGAACCCCAATGTCTTGACACGGAGACACGTCCCGCCCATGGTACTGGCCGTGTTGAAGAAGGTGAAACTAATGGTCTCAGGGAAAGAACCTAGGCATGTCTGGCAGTTTCTAGAGCGGGAAAGGGGAAAGGGTCTCTTTCTTATTTATTTATTTGCCATTATGTAAATAGTCAATCGTGTTGGATACAAGATGCATGTTACGCCATCTAGTACGAATCACGTTGTCGTATAGCCCTCGTCAATATTCTTTTTGAAGTATATTATCCAAGGACATTGAAGCATATTACCGCAAACTGAAGGCAAGCCACGGGCGGGAAAGCAGTGACCAAGTGGAAACGCACGGTTGTTTTGAGAACCCATGACTCTTGATTTCGTTATTTTCAACGTTTTTTTTTTTGTGTTTTTTTTATTTATTTTTAGTCATCCTTTTCTTATCCCTCTGTTGAACATTAAATTTTCGAATTATCAACATGACGAAAGTGAAGAGGCAAGCCATTCGTTGTACAAGGGACTTTAACCACTCTTTCCGCGAGACACTGACACGACTAAGCTGTGTCGATATAAGGTGCGGGAAGTCATAATGTTGGAACGACCTTGAAGTTAGTGGGATGAGTGGAGATGCGGAATAAAAAAGAAAGAGGGAGGGAGGAAAGTAAAAAAGAAAAGAAAGAAAAGAAGGAAGAGAAAGAAGAGAAAGAAAAGAAAAAGAAAAAAAAAAGAAAGGAAAGAAAAGAAAAGAAAAAAAAAAAAAAAAAAAAAAAAAAAAAAAGAAAAGAAAAAGAAAAAAAAGAAAGAAAAGAAAAGAAAAGAATTAAAAAAAAAAGAAAAAGGAAAAGAAGAAAAGAAGAAAGAAAAAGAAAGAAAAAGAAAAAAAGATTTTTTTAAAATAAAATCTTAAAAATAAATTAAAAAAAAAGAAACTAGAGAAAACCTAAAACCTAAAGAAACCTAAAGAAAAATAATTATAATAAATAGAATAAAAAGTAAAGAAACATCTTAGCAGAGGACGTCCCCTATGCGCCGTTGTCGAACCCAATTTCGTTTCATTGGCCACGCTCGTGCTCGGGGACAAGAAAGAGGGCCGCCTGGTCGGTTTGCGAGGACGCGGAGTGGGAACATGGGAGTGGTAAGAGGAAAGAGGTTTGGTTACGTTTCGGGTTTTTTGGGTTTTGGTCGTTTTTCTGTTGGGGGTGCTATCCTTTGGTGGGTGGGCTTTTTGTCTCTTGTGCTGTTGACTGGTTTTAGGCGGTTGACAACTCGGGGAAAAGGAAAGGAGAGAAGAATGAAGAAAAACGAGCGCGGGACGGGTTTTGCGCAAGAGTGGTTTTCGAGGGTCGGCGCGAACAAGAATTGGTTTGATTGGAATGGATGGGCGGGTTGTTTGAGTCGTGTTGGCTCATGCTCGCTTCGTCTTGGGTTTGCTGCGCGGTAGGCCCTTTTCCTTGCGCATCTTGACATCTACCTCTGCGAGCCAGTTGCTCGCGTTGTGGAGCTGCACGCCGTTGATGATTTGTTTGACGACCATGAAGGGGAGGCTGATGCCGGCGATGAGCCAGGGACCCAGAGAGTCCATCTTGTTGGTGCGGGCGATTTCCAGCGCCGCGGCGCTGAAAGGATCGGGGAACATTTGCCGGAGCAGCGAGGTGTTAACTGGGGCGCCGGGGTTGATGTGTCCACCGCTGGATTCTTCGACGCTCTTGAGCAGATGGGGGGACAGCCAGGGGGAGGAAAAGGCGAGGAGGTAGAGGCCGATGAAGAAGAGCTCGTTGAGGGCGCAGAGGGTGAAGAGGACAGCCTGCGCAGCGCGGATGGCGATGATGCATTAGCAATGCTGAATTGTCTTTTACTGTGTGGAAAAGAAGAAGATGGGGGGCAAAGAATACTCCCCGGCATGGTTTCTTTGTTGAAAACAGCCGGGAAATAAATCTTTTTTACTTTTTACACACCTTGTTGGTGTAGTACAGATTGAGCAGCCAGTTCTGGCTCTTGTCAATGTTCTTGTGGCTCGAGTCGGAGCCGCCAACCACGAGCGTCGCATACATGTGCATGTAGTGGCTGGCAAAGTCCAATGCAATCAAGCCCTGGAAGAGAATGGCCCATCGAGGAAACGCAGAGGACAAGAAGACGAGGAGGCACGACGTGGTACACCGATCCGTCACCATGTCGAGCACGGCGCCGAAGCGCGTCGACTGTTCAAAGACTCGGGCGGCATAGCCATCAACGGCATCGAGCAGACACGAGATGCTGTACAGAACGGAGCAGGTTCGCGGATGGACGGGCATGTAGTATAAGGAGGCGATGGCGAGGACAATACGGATGTATCCTGAATCGAGGGCAAGACTTTGCGGGTTAGCTGCCAGGATTCGGGCAAAGAGGAGGGAACAAGCTGTTTTTTTTTTTTTTTTTTTTTTTTTTTTTTTTTGTCTCTTCTCCCACGCAAAACGCACCGATGATGTTGGGCCAGAACAAAAAAATGTTCTCGGCTTCTTCCGAGACCTGCTCGACGGGAGTGGCAGAGCCATTGCCGTTCATCACGACGGTTTGCTGCTCGTCGTGGTCGGATGGCGCCGCAGCGGCAGCTGCTCCGCGCGGCTTACTGGACTTTCGTCGGGTTTGGCGGGCGGACATTGTCGAGGGAGTCGTGAATCGAATGGGTTGAGGAACGCGCGTCGCGGGCGTCTTTGATAATGTCGAGATGGGCGGAGCCTCGTGTAGCTTTGCCCGATTCGCGTTTGCGGAAAAGGGAGATGGTTATTTCCGGGTTTCTTCAGAGTGTCTTGCTTTTTCCAAGCTTGACGCAGACCAGACAGTCAAGAACCAACACGGACCGCAAAGCCGGAGTTTTCAAATGTTGCGCGCGGCGCCTGGCGGGACCGAGGGAGCCGAAAGGGGCGCTAGTGCGTGCCAAGCGGTCACTGTGCTCACCGTGGTGTGGGGGGCGGCGGGGTGTGTGCAACTGGCGACTGGCGACTGGCGGCTGGCGGCTGGAGCTGGGCAACTGGCGACAGCTGGCGAGCAGACACCAGAGATCAGACAGAGTGGGAAAATGGGAAAACGGGAAAGACGGAGGCTGCGCGAGAGGCACGCGGAAGGCAGAGTTGGCGCATAAAATAAAGACAAAAGAAGCCCTGGGAAGAAAAGAGAAGAAAAGAAAAGGATGGCCAGACGGTCCGACGTCAGACAAAGAAGGAGGGGCACCAAGATGCGCGCTTGGGCTCACGGAGTCTGGTAGTGTGCACATGTGCACGCGGTGGATTGCATGTCTGTGTTTGGCTGGACGGACGGCGGCAGCAGAGTTTCGAGTGGCTTGGTTTTGGCGTGGTTTTGGCTCGATTTCGGCATGATCTGGAGCCGGAGCATTCGGAGCTTTTGCAGTCGCAGCATTCGGTGCCATCCAAGCACGTCTCGTATGGTGCCCGCCCGCCCGCCATCATACACGCCATGTTTGTCTTTTCGAGAAATGCCAATCGCTAAAGACGTGTTTTTATTTCATTATCTACCTGTACCTAGGAGGTAGCCAATGGTCGATTCGATGTTTGGAAAAAGTATCGCAAAGTCCGGAGGAGTGTGGACTGCGCTAGTACAAGAGCTAGGCGGTGAGCCTTCTGCCGTGGAAACGACGACCGCTCTCGTCCTAGCCCCACTTCCCCTTCCCCTTCTACTTGCCCCTCTTTTCCGCTTCTCCCACAACCGCTGAGTTCTCACAACTTCATAAGCAGCTTATACTCCTCAAAGGAAAGCATCATCTCCAGCGCACGGTGGCAGCAGCAGCAGCAGCATCATCATCTTCGACATATTCCCGACAGGATAACTCTCCACTCCTCGCAAAGGATGACGATGAATATATTGGTTGATCTAGAGTTCCGGGCGGCCTATTATCCCGATGCGTGTATTATGTGATGCAAAAGAAAAGGGTCAGCATTCGTTTGCGGCTCAGCTATGGGATATACTCATCCATATTGCTTCAGGAGCCTCTTCTTTGCACGATAAACGGCATTCCTGAATGCTCATCTTGATCAGTTAGCACAATGATGGCGCCGCGTCGCAGCCGCCCACGAGAGTCGCTTCCATATATGCGCCGCACGCATCTTCCCGACACGTCTGCTTTGCATGACGCTTTGATAGATTTGGGTACAATATCAAATCAGTCCATCGCTTGATTCGCCGGCGTTTCTTGGTCGGTCCTTCTTGGCTTGCCTGAGCTCCGAGGCTGCTCGGGGCGGTCGCTATGAGTGATTCGCTCGCGACATGCCGTGGACGCAAAATCAAGCGCTACACATACTGTCAACTCCCAGCTCCAGACTGGCCTGACCGCGTTGTTCTGGACCTTTGTCCATATAAACCTAACGTAATGGCGAGCTGCCACGCACCAATTTGTCGTTGGAAGAAACGGTGAATGCTCCTGTACATATGATCAAATCGCCTCCTTACCCCCTTTCACCTGCTTGTCGCATTGGGATGGCTTCCAAGGAGTTGCCATTTGTCGAGGACGCATCACCCGTGGCCGGCAATGTGGAGTCTGTCTACAAGTTGGTTGAGTCCTGGATGAGAGAATGAACCCGGGAACACTACCCTTTCTGTCTTTTTCGATCCAGATATCCTCCCGGACACAATTGCACGAGCGGATTGCATTGCCATGCAGTCTCACTTCCAACCAAGACCCTGCAGGCAGCTCGCCCGATCTCGGGGCCGACTTGAACAAGGTTTTGGAGAATAAACAATGGGCCCATTCCCGCCACAACCGCCACAACTACACAATTGGTAACGAAACTGATTAGACTTGGATGCTGGAGAGGTTTGTACGTATCCATAGTCCCGACTTTTGCAACCTCCCCATCTCTTCTTCACCTTTCTGCAGCGATGCGAACTGTTTTGACGCAAGGAGACGAGCGGTATTGCCTGCGACATCGGCAGCAAGCATGCAGGCGCCTACTACTCTTGTTTGCGGCGAGTTTGGAGACGGACCAGAATCAGACAGATCGCCGTGGCAAATGTTCAACGAGTTTCAGCCGCGACGAGGAATGCTACGATGCCGTATCGACATACATATGTACATATGTGGTGTACATACTTTGCACAATCCGTTTCGTGTTGGCGCTGGAAACTTGCGCGTGCATGCATGTATGCATGCATGAAGGTAGGCAGGTGGATATGAACAAATGTATGTATGTATGTATGTATGTATGTATGTATGCGTGGCAGAATCGAAGTGATGATGACACGCTACTGGCCAGGCTCATCATGGTCACATATGATGATATGACGAGACGAGGTGGGCGGTTACAGATATGGCGAGGCAGGCGCATGGGACTCGAGCAGCAATGCGGTCGCTGTCGCATCCGTGGACACGCCAAGGGTTGTTAACAAAAACTGCGCAGTGGCTGGATGGACGGACGGGCGATTGCCGTCGTCGTCGAGTGCCGTCGATTTCCGGCGCTTTGGGGGCGAATGATGCCAACTGATGCCAACTGATGCCAACCGATGCCAAGCGATGCCAACTGATGGCAGCCGGCAGGCGGCACCTGGCGGGTGGCGGCAGAGGTTCTGGCCGGCATTCAAGAATTCAAGAATTCAAGAATTCAAGAATCAATGGCGGATCAAACAGCGGATGTGCCCCACCTCCGCCCGCAGGGAGCCACTTGGCTCGCGCGTCCATGCGCCGAAACATGCGCGAGGTTGCTTGCGCGAGCTTCCCAAGCTTCCCAGAGCTTCCCAGAGCTTCCCGCCGCTTATCAGCTCGTCCTATCAATTTAGGCCAGCCCAAAAAACGCCCGAAACTGCCAAAACTTATTCCATCCTCATCGTGCCATCCAAAAATAACCAGCAGCCACTATACCGACCTTGCATTACGCGCCGTCTGCAATGCTATGCTTTTCTTTTCTTTTCTTTTCTTTTCCTTTCTTTTTCTTTTCTTCTGATTCATGCATGTAAAAGCTTGTTCCGAATTATCGCTGCGCCGGCAAGCAAGCGAGTGAGGGCCGGGTGTCCTTTTTGTCCTTTGTCCTTTCTTTTCTTTTCGGTTTTCTTTCTCTTCCCTCTTCATTCTTACAACTTTTGCCTCTATTGTTGCCCATTTTGAACCGTCGATCGAATCGCTGTCGGTGACATAGATAACTCGGCCACTCCAAAATTGCTTTCTTTTATTGGTTTTTTTTTTTTTTTGTTCTTTCTTCTGCTCTTCCCTGGCGTGTGCGCTCTCCACCTGCACGTCCGCCTCCACTGTGACACGACCCAGGAAAAAGAAAGCTCCAAGACCACGATCAAGACCTTTTTCGGGCTCGTAGAAACCCGGTGTACTGCCAGACCTCCCTTCTGCTCGTTGGGGTGACCGTCTCTTCTTTTGCTCTCCACGTTGCTCCAACTTGATAGCCGTCCTCGATCATCCAATTTCCCACCCAGCAAAATTCACCACATACCCGAAATTTTTTATCCCATGGTTCGGGAATCATGTCGTCGCACAGCATGCCTTTGACAACGAATCTCGTGGACTTTGTTCAGCGGTTTCAGGCTATACAGCTTCAAAGAGAATCAACCGACCAGCTTCTTCGGGTGCGTTTTGTTGTTTTCTTCCTCTACCAAGTCGCACTGGATGATATCAAGACCAGCCTGGCTCACTTTGCTCCCTGCTAGGATGTTCTCTTGTACTGCGATAAACTCGAGACGGCGCTCCAATACCAGAACCAGAAAATCACCGACGAATTACAAGAGTGTCAGCGCGAGAATAGAAATCTCCGAGTCCAGCTCTCAAATAGCGAGGCCAGAACCGACTGGTATACCAACGAACTTGACGAAATGAGGGTACGTATGGCCTAAAATGTGCTTTGGGAACCGTTCTCGTCCAGGAATTCACCTGCTCTGTCTCCCACCACTCTTCTTCTCTCCATACCACGAAAATGGGACCAACTGACCATGTTGTAGAAACATAATGCTTACATACTTGTCACAATCGACGGCGACAGCTTGCTGGTGGGCATTCTCCTCCTTGTTCCCTCCCAAAAGTCCAATCTCTACTACGGCCTCGCCAAGCTTTCAGGAATATGCTAACAGGCCGGCTTTTTTTTTTTAAAAAAAAAAATCACAGTTTCGCGATCACTGGATCAAACAGGGCCTTGAAGGAGGCAGAAAGGCAGCCCTTGCTCTCCGAGACGCAGTCAAAGCCCAGTGCGGCGAGCGCGCGGAGGGTGCAGAGATTATCACAAAAGTCGTGGCCAACTTGGGCGGTGTGGCCAAGACCTTGGGGCGGGACTTGTCGGACATTAAAGACTTTGCGCTCGGTTTCACACAAGCCAAGGCCGCGTTTGATTTCATAGACGTTGGCTATGGCAAGGGGTGCGCATCGTCTAAAGTCAAAGGTTTGTTTACTCTGTCTGGTTACATTGAAAAGGAAGAGGGAAAAAACGGAAAGTTGAAATGAGATGAGTTGGGAAAAGAAAGGAATAGTGAGTAAAATAAGAGAGGGAAAAGAAAAGAAAAGGGAAAGGACAGGAAAAAAGAAAAAAGTCTGGACGCTGACATTTCAAACCTGCCCAGAAACCATCGACTGGCACATCAACAATTATAATTGCAGACATATTCTCATGGGCATCTCACACGATGCGTCATATACCGCCTTCTTGGAAGAAATCGCTCAGGACGACGTCAACCGTCAGCGGATTAGCATTATCGAGGGCGTCCCAGCAGCAACAGCTGACTCTGTTGCCTCGACCATCAGCACATTCGATCTTGGCAACGACCTCTTCCGCACCGAGAAACATACGGATCGGAATACATCGGTTTGGCCACTGGGTGCCTGGGCAGCTGGGCCCCGTGCCTCCAGCCCTGCCATGAGCATCACGTCCACCAGCACGCCCGGCCGCTCCTCTTTATCGTACGCGAATGCTGCCAGCAGCGCACAGAGCAGCCCGCCGGCGCCTCCTCCGCAGCTGACTCTGCCAATTCCTCCCAAGCCCGTTGCTCGGCCTGCCAAGGCGCAGTATCAGCAGATTCCCCCGCAGCAGCCCGACTGGAATCCGGGATTTCGCGGACTGGACGAGCCCATCACCGTGAGTGTTTCTGCCATGGAGAGCATCAAGAAACGCAAAGACGCGGACAAACTGTGCAACAATCACTTCCTGCGAGGGCCTTGCACCAAGGGTGATTCGTGCTTCTTTGTGCATAATTACAAGCCCAGCAGCGAGGAGATCAATGCCATTGCAGTGCTGGCACGCCAGAACCCGTGTACAAACGGCCAGGATTGCGAATCCGACGAATGCATATACGGGCACCATGTGAGCCGAGTTTTT